>PITA01011267.1:0-67622 GCA_004023965.1 Spilogale gracilis | reverse complement strand
TTTAAAGACAGTGCACAAACAAGCAGTGGGGGGGGGGTAGAGAGAGGGACTCTTAAGGAGGCTTGACACCTTCCACTTCTAGGCATACCAGGCATGTGCTAAGTGCCACCGGGCTTCTGGACATCTAGGTTCTGAAGGCAGAGCCTAGAAAGGGTGGAGGTCTTGGAAGCCTGTTGACAACCTTGAATAGATGAGGTTGTGAAATCCTGCAGTCTCCTTTTTCCAGCAGGAGTAGTTTATAGTTTGGTGGTCTGGGTTTCCCTCCCTGGCCTGAGGAAGTGCTCCGGGTAGCCAACTAGAAGGCTCACAAACTGGCTGTGTTGGGCCCTGTCAGCTCACCCTGCTCCCAGCAAGGCACCTGTCCCATAGAATCTCGCTCACATGGCACACAGGCACCTGGCATCTTGTTTTATGAACACCCCAAATCAAAGGGGAACCACAAAATCATGCTGGGCTGCAGACAATCAATCATGAAGGAGACTGATGCTGGGGATGCTCCTGCACCCTCATCCCAGGCTGGCTTTTTTTTTTTTTTTTTTTTTTTTTGGCAGGCAGCAAACAAGGTTTATTGAGCAAAAGTAAAGTTTATTGAATGATAGAATACAAAGCTCCCAAAGAGGGAGGGGACCCGAGAAGACTGTCCTGGCTCATTTTTAATTTTAGGACATAAAATGATAAATGTTTTCAAGCGCCCTTTTCCTCTAAAGATCTGTATAGTGTAGAGATGGGCAGATGGCTGGAACAACAAGTTACGGCTTCTCCCCACCCCTCTTGCTTCACCATGTTCACAATATCACAGATCATAAGGTCTTAGGTTAGGTGTAACTTTCTCCTGAGTGCACCTCCCTAACCATGTTGGCAGCCTTCTTTCCTCATTGTTCTTTATCTCTGTAAGGTTTTCTTTTCCTTCAGAGCACTTCATCACAATGTTAACTAGGTATTTTATTATTATTTATTGTCTATCTCCTCCACTAGGTTATGAGCTCTATGACAATAGGTGTATTCTAAGCACTTAGCCTACTTTTCAGCACATACTCTGTATTCAATTAATATTAGTGGGCACCTGGGTGGCTCAATAGGTTAAGTGTCTGACTCTTGGTTTCAGCTCAAGTCATGATCTCAGGGTGGTGAGATTGAGTCCCATGTCAAGCTCCACACTCAGTGGGAAATCTGCTTGAGATTCTCTCTCCCCATCTCCTACCCCTGCCCCTCATTAAATAAATAAAATATTTTTTAAAAAATTAGTATGTGTTGAGTGAATGAAATACTAAGTTCACAGAAAGATGCCAAGATGCAAAGATGTGGTCCTTATTTTTGATCTTTCTTTTTAAGTGGTAAAAAGATGGTTATGTGGAAAAAAGTAATGAATAGAGTATTCAACAAATGGTCTTCGAGTGACTGCTTAAAGCATTCATAAGCAAAAAGAACAAAACTCAAGCTAAATCTCACCCCTTATAAAAAGAAATTCAAAACAAATCAGAAATCTATATATAAAATATAGAGACACCTGGGTGGCTTAGTCAGTTTAGAATCTGGCTCTTGGTTTCAGCTCAGGTCGGCTCTGCTCTGGGCAGAGAGCCTGCTTAAGATTCTCTTTCTCCCTCTCCCTTTGCCCCTCTCCCCATCGCACTTCGACACCTTCCCTAACTCACACGCTCTCAAAAAATAAAAAATCTAAAAAAACCCTCACAGTGACATTCCTATTAGACACTTCTACACACCTATTAGAATAGCTAAATACAGACTCGAAGAAGTGCTGTGAGGATGAGGAGCTCAGACACTAGTAGTAAAAATGGAAATGGTCTAACCATTCTGGAAAATAGTTTAGTAGTTTCTGATAAAATTAGACACACTAACCAGCAATTACACTCCTGAGCACTTACTAAAGAAATGAAAACTTATGTTCACATGGAAAGATTACAGAGATGGAGAACACATCAGTGGTCACAAGGGACTAGGGAAGAGGACAGGAGAGAATCATGAACGAGTAGCTGAGGGAGCTCCTTGGGGTGATAGCAGAGTTTGTATCCTGATTACCATGGTAGTCACACATATCTCTACAGGTGATAAAAATTTAATACAACTACACACATGTACAAAAGTGCATGTAAAAACTGGTAAAACCCAAACAAGTTCTGGACTCTAGTAAAGTAGTAATATCTATTTACTGGTTTGTTAATGTACTTTAGTTATGTAAGATGCTACCACAGGCTAAGTTGGATGAAGGATACGAGGATCAGCAGGACCACACTACTATTTTTATAACTTCTTCTAAGTCTACAATTCCAAAATTAAAAGTTTAAAAAACAGTAAGGGCAATATAGGTTAAAACTCCAGAAGTGCAGAATAAATGTTAGAAGCTCTGCACATCCAGAAGAGATAAGAGTCCCACCCAGTTTTCTTAAGTGGTCAAGAAAAGCTTCAATTCAATGGGTAGTTATTAAGTACCTATCCCATGATGAATGTCAGGCATCATGCCAGGCAGTTATGGGGCATTCAAAGACACTGGTCCTATTCTTAAGAAACTATGAATCAAGAGGGTAGGGAGAGTGGGGATGGGGGAAAATGCCCATTGGAAGTGGTAGTACTCAGGTGGACTTTCTGTAAGCTGAATCTTGGTGAGGACTCCATTTATTATGTGGCCCTCTGTAGGACGGTTCCCTTCCTCCCCTATAAGGTCTATCACATTGTTAGCGGGGTTATGCTGTGACTTAACCTTAATTTCAAGCCATGTAAGGGAAGGTAAAGGCTGATCCTAGAGGTACCTGTTGCCTTTGGGATAGAGGCCCTTGCACTGTTATCCATAACACGGAGAACACTAGCTCTTACTAACAGGGCTGGGCCACTTCCATGTGCTCTTAAGGCTCAGCAGAGTCTGCGAATTTACAATATGCTGGGGCAGCCACATAAGTGTCTCCATCCCACATGTCAGGGTCCTAGGTTTTTCCCACCAGGGTCTTGACCCTGACATAACAGAGCTGCTTATGGGATCTGCCCTTGCCTAAAAGAGATTGGTACTTCTTTCAGTATAAAGAAGAAGCGTGCTGGCTTTCACACCAGCCTGTTACTGATGTACAGTGTTTGGTACCTTTCTGGAGACCACTAGTAGGGGTTAGTAAAACCAGCCCCTATCCACACAGTTCTATCAATCCATTCCTCTTGAACATCTCCAATGTCTACCAGTGCACGCCCCCCCTTCACCAACAGATGAATTAACAGTTGGGCAACCACCTCATCCCAGGGGATGTCTGTGCTCCACCCCCACCTGTGGTCAGTCTTGGGATAAGTGATCCAGTTCCAAACCCTAGCATAATGATTGCTTTCGTGGCCATTCCCTATACCAACTATTATAGGCTGGATTCTCCAGAAGCACACACTGATAATAAATTTGCAGTGCAAGTGTTTATGATAGCTCAATGCCTATGAAAGGAAGAAGGCATAAGCAGAACTGGGCAGAGGGAAAACTCAAGTTGCATGCAGGCCCTTCAAATGCTTGGCCAA
Source organism: Spilogale gracilis (assembly GCA_004023965.1). Classification (NCBI taxonomy): domain Eukaryota; kingdom Metazoa; phylum Chordata; class Mammalia; order Carnivora; family Mephitidae; genus Spilogale; species Spilogale gracilis. Next base: position 64,121 of record PITA01011267.1, on the reverse strand, counting down.
CGCAGCAGGGAGCCCTGGAGAAAATGCTGTACCAGAGTTGTCCTTGTCATGTGGCAATGGCAGCACCTTTACACCCTTGCCTCACTGGGCCACCAGATATGGATGTCCTGACAGGGGCACAACCTTAAGTGGGACAGGTTCTGGCAGCTGAGACGGAATTTGAGGGAGTTGACAGCTGAACACTGCCTGCTGACAGCCCCACAGCTGGCAGCAAGTCCTACCCTGAAGGGAGATGAGGGTAATAAAGGAGAAATCAAACTCATTTTGGCTGATGACAAACTTCCTTCCCACAAAGAGCTGAAGCAAGCTGGGATTTCAACTGAAAAGAGAAGCGAGACACTTTCTCTGGGAGAAAGTACTTGAAGGCTTTCCAGAAGACCAAAGCCCCATAAGAGAAGCTGCACTCTAGGCTTGGGACATAGTCTGGAGGTCCCCTGCTCAGGGTCACCTGCAGTAGGTTAGACACTCTTGACACTCACCATCTCTTTGTTTCTCTCTTTTTGAAAGTAGTTCAGACTAACTGTTCTTGAGTAAAGCTTACTGTGCTCTGTGGGCACAGTCTGTAAAAAGAAGGCTCCCAGAAGTTCCCCAGGTAGAACCTGTAACACTACCAAAGTTCTTGGGAGAAACTTCTTTTCAAAAACTGTGGTGGGGGCACCTGGGTGGCTCAGTGGGTTAAAGCCTCTGCCTTCAGCTCAAGTCGTGATTTCAGGGTCCTGGGATTGAGGCCCGTGTTGGGCTCTCTGCTTGGCAGGGAGTCTGCTTCCTCCTCTCTCTCTCTCTCTCTGCCTCTCTGCCTACTTATGATCTTTCTCTCGCTGTCAAATAAATAAATAAATAATCTTAAAAAAAAAAAAACAAAAAACTGTGGTGGTGGGCACCTGGTGGCTCAGATGGTTATGCGACTGTCTTCAGCTCAGGTCATGATCCCAGAGATTGAGTCCTGCATCAGGCTCCCAGCTCCACAGGAGTCTGCTTGTCCATCTGACCTTCTCCCCTCTCATGCTCTCTCTCACTCTCTCTCAAATAAACAAATAAAATCTTAAAAAAAAACACACACAACTGTGGTGGCTTGCTATTTCACATCACTACTGAAAAAACAGAGGGAGATGCCCCTCAACTCCTTGCAGAAAGTCCTAGCACTAGGATTGCACGTCACAACTTCTGACGAACTGCAGGCCCGAGCCCCGGGGGTCTCCCTACCTCTCTGAAGTAAATCAGGGTGGCAAAGCCTCACTGTGCTGTTAATACAGAGAGGAGAAAAGGATAGCAGAATAACACTTTGACCACTTACATATCTCTTGGAGTGTCCTGAAAGATCTCCTTCACTGCCTATTCTGAGAGTTCTAAAAATTAGGTTCCTCATAAAGAAGTCAGTTCCTCCTACCCCTGATTTGAGAAAAGACTAATACAGAGGGGAATTTCCCTTTCTTTGTGTTGCTTCCAATTACACTTGAATCCAGATACATTTAGTCCTTGTGACACCACCTACCCCAGGTCCAATCTCCTTCCAGAGGTGACCACGGTCAGTGTTTATCTTTTCAAATCTGTCTCTATGCATGCACATACCTAGATGTGCACAGATGGAAATAATTTTTGTGGAAGTATTTTTTAAAACATATGTCTGTAATACCCTGAAACTCACATTTTTCACACATCAATAGGTCTTGGAAATCTTCCCTCACAGCAGTGTGGTGGCTTTGTAATGCAGCAATTTGGCAAGGCTCAAGTAGTCTCCGGATTTCCCTTCCCTGTATGTTTTCAGTTAAAATAGGCTAGGAGACGTTTCTGCTGAGATGTGGAAGGCAGATGTGATGCAGCAACTATGTTCCTTTTAACTCTCAGAAGGTGAGAGCAGGGTCACTGGGTGCTTTTGCAGGGCACACACATTGCCTTTATCTACCCTTTATCAGCTGCTCTGCCTTCCCCCGTGTCCTCTGCCAACCCCTCCATCTCCTGGGCCTGGTGAGCTTCTCCTGAAGGTTCACAGTTGGAGGCAGTGAGGCTGATGTGTATTTTAGTGGGCTCCAGCTGGTCCTTGCTCCCCCCACTTCCACTTAAATTGCTCTTTTCTACCTGCCTGGCCTGTGGACTTAAAGCTCCTGCTTCAGATGGGAAAAACCATCTTACAAGGACTGTTCAACTGGCTCTTCCAGTTGTATAAAGTCAAATATCCATCACACACATGTATACTGTACCTCCTAGTGGTTCCTCTTCTCAAACTGAGCCAATAAGAATGCATAACTGTGCTTCATTCTTCATTCTTTTTAACTACAGTGGAAAATATCATTTTACTTAACTCTTCTACTGAAGGACCATGGGGAAGATCCACTTTGTCACACACTATATAAAGCAACCTTCTTCAAATCTTCCTTTTTTTTTTTTTAACCACATCAGTGATTATTTCTCCAGACAGAGAAATGAATCAGATTCATTTCTGAATCTGAATCTGTCCTCTGGGACTCCAAAAGTTGACACATTTTACATTTTAGCAAGGGGGCTACCTGATGCCTGGAACCAACATAGGTAGAAAACAGTGACATGGTAGTTTTGGTCTCCTCCCCAACACAGAAACACACTAGGTAGCAATTAATAAGTCCTGATAAAGTCCTTCCTGGAGTTCAGTGGCATGACTGGCACTAACACATACTCGACATGGGAATTCCCAGACCCTAGAGTGTGCCACGACAAGGTTAAGGCACATACTAGGTGTAGTAAGTTGGATTATTGGTCTGAATTCTTTATCCTCCTGCATTAGGAGTAGCTTACATCCATACCTTCACCATGTTTTCATGGACGGCAGAACATGCCTCCCACCCCTGACTTTGGGCTCAGTCTTATGACTTCCACTAGCCAATTAGACATTTCATATGCGAAGTCAGCAAAACTTCAAATATAATGGTGCAATTGAGTTTGACTTGCTTTTGACCACAAAAAGAATGAGCCTTAGGTATCTCCGATTTGGGGTGCAGATCTGAACTCAACCCACAGCCTGGAGCTGAGACCAACAGAGCCTAGCTTACAGCAGCCAAACCCTGGTGGCCCACAGACAGTTCAGAATCACATGTGGCATCGCATCTTTATAGTCTCCTCAATTTGGAAAAGGTCCTCAGCCTTCACAGCCTCAATGCTTTTGAAGATTATAGGTCAGTTATTTTGTAGAATGTTAATTTGGTCCTTATAATTAAATTCTGGTTACGCCTTTTGGCAAGAATATCAGAGAAGTGAGGCTGCGTTTTTAGTGCATGCTATCAGTGGAGTGTGATTTCAGTTTATTCCACTGCAGATGATGTTCACGTTGATCATTCGATTATTATGTCTACCAGACTTCATTGTAAAGTCACTCTTTTCCTCCTCTGAATTTAAATATATCTTGTGGAGATAATGTTTGAATCTATGTAAGTATTCATTTATAAAATTATATTGGTATGGAGTCATAGTTTCCTATTTCAGTCAATGGGATATAATCCCTCCCTGCCATTACTGATCCACTTATTGTCCCAGACTTGGCCAGTAGGAGCCCCTTAAAGCTTGCTTCTGTGTCCACTTGACACTTCCCCATTATATTTTGAATACATCCTTGCTTTCTGGCACAAGATGCTCCAGACTCTTCTTGCACTTTCCATGCCTTAACACAGGAATCACCATTTCACTAAGGAGTCCTAGTTCCTGCTAGTGAAAATTGCTATTTAGAAGCCAAGATCTGGGTGTCAGGTGTCTTCATTGCTATTGCGGTGTCATTGTTCCTCAATACTCTGTGAACATTTATATCTAACTATGTATTATCTACCTATCCATGTACTGAAAGCCATGAGTTCTGATAGACAACTCCAATACTGATCCAACACCACAGGGTTTGAGTTTTCTCACTCTTTATAATCCTAACTCTCTTCTCTCACACTGAAACACCTAGCTCTCATTAGCCCTAACATATTTACTTATTTAATAACTTTCCCCAATACCATTACTGTCATCACCATCCTTTCCCCTGGATACTCTCCTCACCCTCTGACTCCCATGTTGGACAACCCCTACCCACAGGATCATGTTCCTCACTCTGCTGGGACCCTCCTACCAGGCTCTGCATAGTTACCTTACTCACTCTACAAGCATACCTTGTTGATAGTATCAAATCAATGTCTTGGTTGCTTAATACATACAAGTTATGTTTATTCTTTAGAGTAGTCTAGTAAGTATGAAAGAGTATTATGTCTAAAAAAGCAATGTAGGGGCGCCTGCGTGGCTCAGCTGGTTAAGCAACTGCTTTCAGCTCAGGTCATGATCCTGGAGTCCTGGGATCAAGCCCCACATCGGGCTTCCTGCTCGGTGGGAAGCCTGCTTCTCCCTCTCTCAGTCCCTCTGCTTGTGTTCCCTCTCTAGCTGTGTTTCACACTGTCAAACAAACAAACAAACAAACAAATAAATAAATCTATCTTTTAAAAAGCAGTGTATATATCTTAACTGAAAATAATTTTTGCTAAAAAATGTTAACCATCATCTGAACTATCATCAACTCAAAATCTTTTTGCTGGTGGAGGGTCTTGCCTGGATGTTGATGGCTGCTGAAGGTTGGGGGAGGCTGTGACAATTTCTTAAAATAGGACAGTAATGACGTTTGCTTCATCAGTGGACTCTGCACAAAGGAGTCCTCTGCAGCATGTGCTGCTATTTGACAGCATTTTACTTGTAGAACTTCTTTCAAAATTGGCATCAATCATCCCAAAATTTGCTGCTGCTACTAAGTTTATGTAATATTCTAAATATTTTGGGGGGGGCTGTAAGAGAGGGAGGAGAGAATCTTAAACAGTCTCCATGCCCAGCATGGAGTCCAAAGCCAAGCTCCATCTCACAACCCTGAAATCATAACCTGAGGAGAAATTAGGAGTCAGACGCTTAACTGACTGAGCCACCCAGTTGCCCCTAATTTTGATGTTATCTCAACAAGCTCCACAGCATCTTCACTAGTAGATTCCACTCCAGAAACCACTTTCTCTGCTCATCCAGAAGAAGCAGCTCCTCAGGGCACTGCGTGGCTCAGTCGCTTAAGCGTCTGCCTTCAGCTCAGGTCATGATCCCAGGATCCTGGCATCGAGCCCTGCAGGGAGCCTCTTCTCCCTCTACCTCTTTCCTCTGTTCATGTTCTCTCTAATAAATAAATAAATCTAAAAAAACAGAGAGGCAATGACAAGGACTCAGCATTTGTAGAATGGCTTTCTCATATATTAAAAAAAAGAAACAGCGCCTCATTTATTAAAGTTTTATGATGAGATTAAACCAATTCAGTCTCATTTGCAGACTCTACATCTACTTCTAGTTCTCTTGCTATTTATTTCTACTACATCTGTAGTTATTTCCTCCACTGTAGTCAGCATCTCCTCACAGTCGTCCCTGTTGTTTGGAATCAACCTCTTCCAAACTCCTGTGAATATTTTGACCTCTCCCAGTGAATCACACAACCCAAATGTTCTAAATGGCATCTAGAATAGTGAATCCTTTCTATTAGGTTTTCCATCTGCTTTGCTCAGACCCACCAGAGGAATCTACCCCAGGCAGCTATAGCCTTATGAAATCTATTTCTTAAAGAATAAGACTTGAAAGTCAAAATGACTCCTTGATCCACATGCTGCAGAATGTATGCTGTGCCAGCAGGCATGAAAACAACATTAATCTCCTTGTACATCTTCATCAGAGCTTTTGGGTGACCAGGTGCACTGTCAATGAGCAGTAGTACTTTGCACGGAATCTTTTTTTTCTGAGCAGTATGTCTCAACCGTGGGCTTAAAATATTCAGCAAGCTGGGCACCTGGGTGGCTCAGTTGGCTAAGCGACTGCCTTCAGCTCAGGTCATGATCCCAGAGTCCCAGGATCAAGCCCCACATCGGGCTCCCTGCTCGGCAGGAAGCCTGCCTCTCCCTCTCTCACTCCCCCTGCTTGTGTTCCCTCTCTGGCTGTGTTTCTCTCTGTCAAATAAATAAAATCTTAAAAAAAATAATTCAGCAAACCATGTTGTAAACAGATGTGCTATTATTCAGGCTTTGTTGTTCAATCTATACAACATAAGCAGAGTAGATTTTGAATCATTCTTAAGGGCTCTAGGATTTTTGAAACAGTCAACAAACGCTGGCTTCACCTTAAAGCCACCAAATGCATTGACAGTTAGGAGTCAGCCTATGCTCTGAAGCCATGAATTGACTTCTCCTCTCTAGCTGTCAAAGTTCTAGATGGCATCTTCTTTCAAGAGGGGGCTATTGGGTCTACACTGAAAACCTGTTGTTTGATATAACCACCTTCATGAATTATCTTAGCTAGATCTTTCTGGTAAGTTGCTCCAGCTTCTCCATCAGCACTTGCTACCCCACTTGTACTTTTATGTTTTGGAGACAACATCCTTCCTCACACTTCTGAACCAACCTCGGCTAGCTTCAAACTTTTCTTCTGCTGCCTTTCAGCCGCCACAGAATTGAACAGAGTTAGGGCCTTGCCCTGGGTTAGGCTTTGGTTTAATGGCATGTTGTGGCTGGTTTGATCTCTCCAGACCACTAAAACTTTCTATTAGCAATAAAATTATTTCACGTTCTTTTTTTTTTTTTTAAGATTTTATTTATTTATTTGACAGGGAGAAAGATCACAAGCAGACAGAGAGGCAGGCAAAGAGAGAGGAGGAAGCAGGCTCCCTGCTGAGATCATGACCTGAGCCGAAGGCAGAGGCTTAACCCACTGAGCCACCCAGGCTCCCTCCACTTTCTTATCATGTATATGTTCATGGGGGTAGCACTTTTAATTTACTTTTATAACTCTTCCTTTGCATTCATAACTTGCCTGTTTGGTGCAAGAGGCCTAGCGTTTGACCTATCTTGGCTTTGGTCATGCCTTCCTCATGAAGCTTAATCACTGCTAGCTTTGATTTTAAGTCAGAGATATGCTACTCTTCTTTTCACTTGAATATTTAGAGTCCATTGTAGGGTTATTAATTGGCCTAATTTCAGTACTGTTTCATCTCGGGGAATAGGGAGGCCCGAGGAGAGGGAAAGAAATGGGTAAATGGCTGGTTGGTGGAGCAGTCAAAGCACACACATTTATCCATTAAGTTCATGGCCTTATATGGTTGTGGTTCCTGGAACCCCAAAACAATTACAGTAGTAATATCAAAGACCACTGATCGTGGATCACCATAACAAATACAATAATAATGAAAAAGTATGAAATATTGTGAGAATTACCAAAACGTGACATAAAGACAAAAAGCAAGCAAATGCTGCTGGGAAAATGGTGCCAACAGACTTGTTCCACAGTGGCAGGACTGCCACAAACCTTCAATTTGTGGGGGGAAAAATGCAGTACTTTTGTGAAGTACAATATAGTGAAGCATAATAAAATGAGGTATGCCTATAAGTGGACTCTGATACCACTTAACAGGTCTCTCCTTCTCATGGGCATCCTCCCTTCCCATCCAACTTTTGTCTTCCCACCTTCTCACATGTGGGTGCTCCCTGTACCACTTAGACACCTTCTTCACCCTTCAAAGGTTCTGAAATCCCTCTACCTTGGATGCCTTCTTGTCCCTTTGGGTGCCAACTCCCTTTGCCAGTCTTTCTGCATAGACACATTTCCTTATCCCATTCAAACTCCGACATCATTGTGAACCACAGCAACTCTCCCAGGTGCCTCCCTTGCTTTGTCCCATCTGATGGCTTTAGGACCAATATGCTCAGGAAGAGACGGAAAAATACAGGATGGGAAGGGAAGGGGACTCTGCTCATCTGGCTTCCAGGTGAAGAACAGACTGTAGGAATGCACAGGTAGGAGAGACACCATTTGAGATGCTGTTACAACAATCCAAGTGAGATCATGGAGACTCTGTAGCAGTGGGGAACGTGAGAAATGATCACATTTTAGATATATTCTAAAGGCCAAGCCAATAAGACATGCTGATGAAATACTTGAGAACTCAAACAAGTATTTATTTTTCATATTCCTTAATCAAGTTTCTCTAGTTGCAAAAGCAGAAACCTACTCCAACTGCCTTAAGCAAAGAAGATGAACTTAAAAGGATTGTAACACTCTCAGGTCTATCTCCCAGAACCCAAAGGCAGAAGAGGCAGCCAGGCCTCATGATGGGCAGGAACCACGACCTAGAGAGCTACCTGGAACCAGGGCAGGCACACTTCCTCTCTCTTTAGCCTCATAGTCACTCGTGTATGCTCTTCTGTGCACATCTGCTCCATTCCCCTCTCTTGGCAGATCTCCTTGCTCTGTTCTCCATGCACACAGCACAAGACAATGATGATGATCCTGAGCTCCTGTTTCACATGCCCCATTCAAAAGTAGTGGGAACCAACTACTGTCTGATTCCCAGTCCCAAATTTCCAGGGAAAAAAACTGAGTGGTTCAGTGTGGGTCAGCAATCTATCTCTTATGGCCAGGGAAACAGGGTTACAGAGCAAGATGTGGTTACAGAGATGGGGAAGGGGTCATTTCTTAGGGATTTTAGGGGTTAATGGGCAGGTGAGACACACTCCCAAATGTCATCTATTAATCTATCAAATGCAAAGGACTGAATAGCTGCTGTGAGTTACACAGAAACAGGTCAGACACAAACCTGTATCTTCAAGTCAACCATCTCCAAAGAGAACTAAGATATGAAACCATAAGAAAATGATTCAAGACAGGTAGGCCAGGGGCACCTGGGTGGCTCAGTTGGTTAAGCAGACTGCCTTCGGCTTAGGTCATGATCCCGGAGACCCAGGCTCCCTGCTCGGCGGGAAACCTGCTTCTCTCTCTCTCACTCCCCCTGCTTGTGTTCCCTCTCTGGCTGTGTTTCTCTCTGTCAAATAAATAAAATCTTAAAAAAAAAAAAAAAAGACAGGTAGGCCATATGGCAGGAGCTCTGAGAAGCCCCGGTGGCCTTCAGAAACAGAAAAGCCCCCACCCACAGCAGGCTCTAATCAGCAGCATCTCAGTTACCAAAAGTGAGGCTGGTGGCGGAAGAGGGAGAAAAAAGAAGAGGTTATTTTGCACTGGACATGACAGGCCTGGCAGAGGCCCTGCGAGTTATGCCGTCCTCTGATTCTGCAGGCAGTGGGCCTCTAACAAGACCTTGGATCCCCTCACCACTGATTATGGTTTGTGCAGTCAGCAAATTTATACACTCTGTGGTTTTGTTTTTATAGCACTGCTTCTCCCAAGAGCTGGCTTCATACCTGAGACATACACATCTGTTAAGGGGTGGTATATAGCCCAAGAGGTCCTTCCCAGGTGGGCAAGATTTCGTTCTCATCTAGAGATTCTTTCAGAGTCCTCCCAATCTGACCCCTACCTCCACTCCCACACATTCAGCCTATCTTTATTCACTGAAAAAGCCAACCCAATCTATAATTCTGCTGTCGCTGGGAGAAGAGGCCTAGCTCCCTCTGAAGTTCTTAAATGTTCACTGAGCTCCCCAATTGTTGTTAGCTCACAGGCTTGGAGAGTCAATCCAATTTGCTAATTTGGCTAAAACCCACCTGCTGTAGTTAGCTCTACCATCTCTAGGACCTTGGCTAAAGGGGCTACATGACAAAACAGAGGTAGAATGCTGTTACAACTAATTCCAGTTGTCATTCAAATCTTACATGTTTAGAATCACATTTATACTCTAAAGCAATACAGTGCTAGGGCAAAAGAGGAAATGTTATGCAAATTCGTGATAATGCTGTTCATTTTCCCCTATGTTTTCCTTTTGGAATACTGCTGTGGTTGGAGGAAAGCTGTAGTGTTTGACGTGGATGGTGGAGGCAGTGCTGAAGGATATTTACTTACTCTGGCTGAACAGATACGCTCCCCAACTCCAAGCCAGGAAGCACAATCCAACTACCTTCCTTAGGAGCAACATGCTTCTGTCAGTGGCAGAAGGAAGCTTGCACTGATTTGTTTGTGGGAGAGGACTTGCTGGAGCAGAAAAATAAAGCACGGCTACCCAGGCTCTCTAAGCACCATAGAAATTGCTTTGTCCTAAGCACCACAGAAATGGCTTGAAGATACAGGTTGGTGTCTGACCTGTTTCTGTATAACTTCACAGCAGCTACTCAGTTGACTGAGTAACCGCAGATTTCACTCACAAGGAAATATTAAGACAACAGGAGTTACTCTACACAGTTCAATCTAGAATATCTCCTTCCAGAGACTGTTCCATACAACATCAGTCCCATGAAACATTCATCAACATGTAAGTTTGGACAATACTATCTACGACAGTCCCAATCTGGAGTTAATACAATGGTGTGCACTGTGGACAGTGTAAAAAGCCCAACAGTTTAAGAAGTCTAGTGAATTCTGTTTAAGCTGTTTTCCAAACCTATTTGACCATGGAACACATACCTCCTGTTATTGTTCTTTCTTCAGTAACATCAGCTCTGAGGACACATTTCAGGAAATGGTCCCTCTGACAGACCTTTCAGGTAGGATGGAATATGTACATACTCAGTTCTATCCATGAACCAGGAACATTGTGGTTCTGAAAAAAATAGCTCTCTTAGTGAATGTGGCCTCTGCATCTCAAAAAAAGATGAAGACATATTTGAAAAATTAAGTGATTAAAAATATTTTAAAAATCAAGGTAAGCCAATCTACCTAAATTGAGAGTTGAATATGACAAGCCAAACAGCATCAAAGAAATATGTGGTAAATCTGTAGAAGAAAAAAAATCCTAAAACTGGAAAAATCATCTCAAATTCACAGTAACATTGACCATGACCTTCTTTTATTATCCCCGCTTATTTTGATCTATTCAGTAACTTAGGCTCTCTAAGCTTCAGTTTACCTGTTAACCTGACAAAGTTGTCAAGAGGCTAAGAATGGTGTACATATATGTAAACTTTCGATACAGTGCAATGCTCAAGACACCAGAGGTCAAAGATGACTCTTAGGTCTTGATTTTCTCAAAGCGTCCAGTGGCTGAGAACAAAATCACTGATGTCAAGCATTCCTACGTGCCAAAGTAGGGCACTAACCCACCAATGTGAGATTTCACAAATAAAAAATAAATTTTATTTATTTGACAGGAGGTTATCAAAAATGTTCTCACAACTCTTGGGAAACATCCACTTTAAGGGCATAAAAGGAAAAGACTGAAGAAGTTAGAAATGACTGTTCTTCTAGAGAAAATTACTGGTGTCCTGAGGTATTTCTGACTGTAGTTGGCCATCAGGATTTAGCTATGAGGCCAGAGGTGGGAAAACACGCAGAATGTAGAGGAAGAAGAGAAGTCCACTCCTTTACCCAAAGGAGTGTGGGAAGTGGACAGCAAACAGAAGAACTGAGAAAAAATGCAGGTGTGTAAGTCCCAGTTTTCTCTCGTAGAGGTGGTAGGGGCTAAGGCAGAGGAGGAGAAGACTGTGAAAGGGAGATTCTTGCCACACTTATGCTGTGGCCTCCAGAAGGGTACCAACAGGGCACAAGGTGCAGGAAAACAGTAGGTCAAGCAGTATGGCCACGAGGAGAGGGTCTGGGGTGCCATCAACAGCCAGAGACCTTGAGTGAAACTCCTGCCCAGGGGCCAAAAAGAAGACTAGACAGAGACATGAGAGGATCCACTGAGAGGGAAACAAGTCAGCAAGGATGTCCTACCAGACACCATCTGAGATGAGTAAGCATGGACTCATATATACAGCAGATACTAGGATGGCCTAGAGAGAGGAATGAGCCAACATTCTCTAAGAAACCAGCCAGCTCACACCCAAGGGCCAATGCAAGGACAGAGGAACCCTTCTTCCAGATTGTAAATTCTCCCATTCTTCCGCACAGAGCCTCTCAAACCAGAGAGAAGAGACCAAGTGAAACATCAAGAGACTATTTAGAAGATCAGACTGTGTCATAACATGCACTAGACTACACTGGCTTTTTGCCTACCACCCAGTCTGTAGAGGTAGAGAGGAGCTTCAGCCAGTTATACCTTTAAGTCAAAACACTATACTTTCCCTGAACATCTGAGACTGGTGTAAACACAATTTATGCTCCCACTCCCAGCTAATGGAGATGTTTCTTTTTATTAATGATGAGACCTCTTGATGGAACACAATGAGCTAACCCAGATCAGGCTCAGTAACAAGAACTTGTCTACTAGGAATCAAGATTTTCTTTTAAAGGGGCACCTGGGTGGCTCAGTCATTAAGCATCCACCTTCAGCTTAGGTCATGATCCTGGAGTCTCAGGATCAAGCCCCGCATCGGGCTCCCTGCTCGGCAGAAAGCCTGCTTCTCCCTCTCTCTCACTCCCCTTGCTTGTGTTCCCTCTCTTGCTGTGTTTCTCTCCATCAAATAAACAAAATAAAATATTTTAAAAATATTTTTTCTTCTAGAAACAGTTAAATGCTCACTTTTAAAGGTACTTTTATTTTGCAAGAAATTGCCAAAGGATGGGTAAGTGACTTCATAGTGCCAGGTGAGCAGTGGTTTTGCCATGGGCCTTCATCAGAAGAAGCCAGATATGAACACTGAACTCCAACTTTGTGACCTCAAGCTGCTAACCTTCTGAGGCCAAGTACTCACCTGTGAAATGACCACAACACTCAGCTCTACCTCACAGAGCCTTTTTGAGGCATTGGTGAGGTAAACCTTATAAGTATGGGGGACAGGGCCTGACCCCTGTGCACAGCAGTTAAGCAGTTATTATTTCTGCTTAGTCAGTAAGGATTATACTATTATTATTTCCACATCTCTCTGTAGCACTGTAAGGCAAAAGACTGCAGAGTGATTCTTCTTTTTTTAAACAAACAGAATTTGGGGCGCCTGGGTGGCTCAGTTGGTTGAGCAACTGCCTTCAGCTCAGGTCATGATCCCGGAGACCCGGGATCGAGTCCCACATCGGGCTCCCTGCTCGGCGGGAAGCGTGCTTCTCCCTCTCTCACTCCCCCTGCTTGTGTTCCCTCTCTGGCTGTGTTTCTCTCTGTCAAATAAATAAAATCTTTTAAAAAATAAAAAATAAAAATAAATAAAAAACAAAATAAACAAACAGAACTTGTATATTTAAGGTGAATGTCATACATTCATAGTCATCTATACAGGACTGAGACCCACATAGGGCATTACATTCCAACAGCACCTATGCCCATTCACCAGGGACTGCACTAAGCTATGCCAGGAAGGGAACTAAGCATTATTCATCTTTATCCCCAGGGCCCAACACAGGCCTGGAAAACATCAAGGGTTATATCAATTCCTCCTCACTGGAGCCTTGCCCTTGTTTGTGATGTTTTTGGCCACTTCTTTCAGAAAGGCCTTCAGGTTCCGAGCCAGCAGCTTTGGTGTAAACTTTAATGATGACAAGTCTTCAGCACTGAGGAAGGGCTTTAGTTTTGGAAAGTGTGGAGCATATGCAGCTTAGATGGCCAATAAGGTGAAGAAGAACTGGTCAAATAATGTGAACCCATTTTTGGTCAGAGGAGCTATGAAGCTATTCAACATGCAGGACTTATAGAGGAAGGAGCTCCAAGAGGATGACAAGCAGATGTGTGTAATCCCCAGAACCAGTGAGCATTCATCAACAGTCAACAGGTTCACCAATGGGAGGTAAGGCCAGCTTTGTTTCTTTAACTCTGTGGCCTGAATTTGGGGACTTAGAAGTCACTGTGGTGGGAAATTCTAATTCATTTTATTCTTATTCTTATTCTAATTCTTACTCTTTTATTTTAAAGAACCAATGAGTTGTCATTCAGTAATATGTAGGTGGTATATTTTTCAATAAAAAAAGAGATGCTGGCTCAGTCAGTAGAGCACATGACTCCTGATCTCAGGGTCATGAGTTTAAGCCCCACCATGGGCATGAAGCCCACTTACAAAAGAAAAAGAGAGAGAGAAAGAGAGATGGTGTATGGGCTCTCTCAGGTAGGATGCACCAGCAAGTGGTAACAGCATTTTGCATCTTTTAGATTTACACTATTTTCATGCTGTCATGCTGTTGCCCACTAAACAGCCAACAGCAACAAAGCAGGAGAAGCAGGGGGAAAGAGCAACATTCCTTTTCTCTATAGTAAATATTTAACCTGAGTTTTCTCTAAAAAACAAAAACAAAAAAATTAACCATGAAAGGATTAACAAGACACTTGTGATCCCATCACATCTGTTAGCCTGTCCCAAGGTTTTTTGCCCAGCCTGACAAAGGACGACATTTTACTTCTACCAACTCCAGGTTCGTGGTTGAAGAAAATATGTACCCTTGACCTAAACCTGTATAGATAACTTGCAATAAAGATAATCAACTTCACAAGACAAATTCTGCAACTGGATTTTGAAAGCAAGCACTCATTCTCCACTAGCTCCTGCCCTCTCTCCCTTCTTGGCCTTTTCACCCCTCAGACACTTTCCCTTAGGGCAAGAAGGCCAGTGATGGGGTCACATCTGGCTTGTTCCTCATCCACTCCATGAAGGGAGATAAGCAGATCATATAAACCATGACTAAAGCCAGGCTCTGGAATCATTTGTAACTGTTCTGACTATCTGAAGTTTTTTGTTTGCCAGTGCTGGTCCTGGGATGAGGTGAATTAGCTTTACCTGAGGATGGGTTACACTCCCAAATACCTTCACACACACACTGTAGCTTTTATATCCTAAATCAGTGACTATGTTATTCACAACACGGAGAAGCCAGGGACAGTGATTTTCATCCCTAACATCCCCAATGTCCTTTCCTCTGCCTCTAGGAAAGAGCTCTCCGGGCTTGTCTGGGCTCATTCCCTCCCCCACACTCAAGGACAGGTTCCAAAACCTAAGCCTCAGAGTGGAACCAATATCACATCCCTAGCCAGTTACTATGCCAGATTCCCTGGGCCACGGGGCTTACATCAGAGTTGGGAAAAGGGCCATGTGAGGGACCAGAGTCAGTGGGCCACAGAGGCCTTGCTGGGAATGCAGAGCCAGAAACAGGGAGTCTGTCCAGCTGGACTCAGACCTCCAAGGATATGGGGCCATAGGCCACCACTGTCTTGCCTCACAAGGAGCATAAGGTATGAGGAGATCTGAGAGAGAAAGTCTAGGGTTGGGAAGTGTCACCTTTCGGCTGGAATCCAACCCACTGCTATCTCTACTCCTAGATATCTTATTATGTGATCGAATAAATATCTTATACTTTCCTGCTTAAGCCAGAGTGTGAGTTGGCTTTTCTGCCTCTTATAAGCAAAACTTTCCTGTCTGACATGCTAGTATGCCAAGTCTAGGAGACCAAAACTTGGATCCAAAGCTGGAAAAACAGTGGGACCAACCCTGACCAGTGAGTGTCTTTGAAATAAACCCTGGACTGTTGCATCAAAGGCATCATTTCCTATATCCTCTAATCTTCCTTTTGTGGAAAAGTGGAAATACAAGAGGGAAAAGCCTGAAAAGCATGTTAACAGATGGGCATTAAATGCACGTTTTATTACCTGATGCAGCCCACTTCTTCCTCATTCCTGCATGGGCTTTTCCAGCCCAGCAATTGGGCTCAGAATTCAGAGCTAGTCTAACAATTCCAGTGAAGTGCAGACATCCTCTTACCGGGAATTACAGCGCCCTCTGAACACCCATCTACGTAGGTAATGAGCCTGAAGATCTTACAAGGTTAATAATTGGCTCACCAGTATTGTGAAAGCCTTTCACTCACAGGCAGGTGGCAAGCAGCAGAGCTGTTGGATGAGGCCCTGAATCAGAGTCCTCATGTCCTGTATTTGCCCCTCCCAACGTTCCAACCATCACCCTGTTTCTTTGATGATGCCATCAGCATAGCTGCAAACTGTACTCGCCAGTATAAGAACAAAAAATTTTTTAAAAACTGCTCAACACATGGGGTGCCTGGGTGGCTCAGTTGGTTAAGCGACTGCTTTTGACTCGGGTCATGATCCCGGAGACCCAGGACTGAGCCCCACATCGGGCTCCCTGCTCGGCGGGAAGCCTGCTTCTCCCTCTCTCACTCCCCCTGCTTGTTTTCCCTCTCTCACTGTGTTTCTCTCTGTCAAATAAATAAATAAAATCTTTTTTAAAAAAAAACAACCTGCTCAACACCTCTCACAGTAAAAATAAGATACAATTTTTCACCTAACAGATTGACAAATATGAATATCCAACCCAATGAGGGTATGGAGAAAGGAACATTCTCTCACTGAGAAGAGTGTGTATGAGTTGAAGGCAATTTTGCAGTAGCCATCTAGATCAGAAATATGCACACTGGGGTGCCTGGGTGGCTCAGCTGATAAGTGTCTGCCTTCAGCTCAGGTCATGATCCCAGATTCCTGGGATTGAGCCCCGCATCAGGCTCCCTGCTTGGTGGGAGCCTGCTTCTCCCTCTCTCACTCCCAATGCTCGTGTTCCCTCTCCAGCTGTGTTTCTCTCTGTCAAATAAATAAATAAAATCTTCGGCACCTGGGTGGCTCAGTTGGTTAAGCGACTGCCTTCGGCTCAGGTCATGATCCCGGAGACCCGGGATCGAGCCCCACATCGGGCTCCCTGCTCGGCGGGAAGCCTGCTTCTCCCTCTCTCACTCCCCCTGCTTGTGTTCCCCCTCTGGCTGTGTTTCTCTCTGTCAAATAAATTTAAAAAAAAAAAATCTTTAATAAATAAATAAATAAATAAATAAATAAATAAAATCTTTAAAAAAAAAGGAAAGAAAAAAATGTGCACACTCTTTGAGCCAAAAACTCCTAGGAATTAACCTACAAAAATAACTGTACCTGTTTACAAAGATGTATGAAGAGCAAGGGGCAGAAACATGGATGGACACACACACACGCTTATACATTTATGGTAGCCAGTCTCCCAAAATGGCCCCCAATAATTCTTACCCTCCCTAACAGGCACACAAGCTGCTCCCACCTCAAAAGATAGAGCTTGTCTCCTGCCCTCCTGAATCTGCACTCGCCATGTGACTGGATTTGATCAAAAGAATATGGCAGGGCGCCTGGGTGGCTCAGTTGGTTACACCACTGCCTTCAGCTCAGGTCATGATCCCGAAGACCTGGGATCAAGTCCCACATCGGGCACCCTGCTTGGCGGAAAGCCTGCTTCTCCCTCTCTCACTCCCCCTGCTTGTGTTCCCTCTCTGGCTGTGTTTCTCTCTGTCAAATAAATAAATAAAATCTTTAAAAAAAAAAATATGGCAGAAGTAACATTCTAGAACCCAGTCCCATGAGAAACCCCTGCCATGTGTAGAGACCAGTTAGAGGAGAGCCAAGGTATTCCTCATGACAGTCAGCAAGCACCAATGGCCAGTCACCAAACTGCCAGACCTCCAGTTTTGCCAACACTGCGCAAGGCAGAAGAACCACTCAATGAATCCAAGGAAACATGATAAATAGTAAATTGTTTTTTAAACCACTGTTTTAAGGGCTTTGTTTCTCGCTAGTAAGTAAAAGAAATAGTATTCTTTCCATCTTGTACAAAATAAAGAAAAATTGGAAACAACTTCAAAAACCATTACGAGGACAATGGTGACAAAAGTGATGGTCTAGCCATACAAGGAACACTATGCAGCCATCAAGAAGAAAACTGAAGTAATTCTGACTGTAACAGGGGAAAGCCTCCAAGGTAGGTTAATGAAAAAAACAAATTTTAGAATAATTTACAAGTATAATTTTATGCAAAACACATATTATTAGGTAAATGCATATATACTAAACCATTAACAGTCATTTCTGGAGAGAAACATGGGTTTGGTGGCAAAAAAGAATGTGAAACTGCCACTTTCTGATTTTTGCATAGATTCCTTTTTTTTTTTTTTTGCATTGAGCATGTACTCATGTATTCATTTATAATCTAATAAACATGAAAAATGGACTTTAAAGCCTTTCAACCCTAACTACTGACTTCCTGAGAATTTAGGAGAAGCCCAGATGCATGCTAGCTGTCATTTCACTGGACACCTACAATAAACCAGGCAACCCATATATTATATTATCTCTAAATTTCTAAACAACCCAGGCAGGTGGGCATTACTTTTCCTATTTCTGAAATGTACACACAGAGGTTCAGAATGGAAAAGCAGCTTTCCAAGTGTCTCTAAAGTAAATGGCAGAGGCAGTGTGTGGACTTAGGAGGGGTCCCATTCTAAAGCCTGCGTACCTTTTCAGGTGAGACTTGCACTCAGCTCTAACAACTCAAAGGTCTGGCTAGGGAACAGAACTCACACTTTTTTTTTTTTTTTTTAAGATTTTATTTATTTATTTGACACAGAGAGAGATCACAGGCAGGCAGAGAGAGGGGGAAGCAGGCTCCCTGCTGAGCAGAGAGCCCGATGCGGGCCTCAATCCCCCGACCCTGAGATCATGACCTGAGCTGAA
Organism: Spilogale gracilis; assembly: GCA_004023965.1. NCBI lineage: Eukaryota > Metazoa > Chordata > Mammalia > Carnivora > Mephitidae > Spilogale > Spilogale gracilis. The sequence goes on along the minus strand of PITA01011267.1, from coordinate 45,844 downwards.
GGCAGAGGCTTTAACCCACTCAGCCACCCAGGCGTCCAGAACTCACACATTTAAGAAGCACTCGTGGATCTGGGTCCAAATCCCAGCTTCACTCTTCACCAGCTGTGAAGCCCTGGACAAATGACAGCCTGCTGTGTCTCACTCAACCTTCAAACAAGCATCTACTGGATACCTTCTGGGTGCGAGGGACTGCTCAGTCTAGGTCTCCAGCACTTCAGAAGGGAAATCCCTGCCCTCATGGAGCTTAGGATGTAACAAGGCAGCCAGATGTCTAAATAAACACAAAATGTGACTACAGAGAGTGATAAAAGCTAAGAGTGAAATGCCTTAATTTCCATGTCTATAAAATGGCATACCATTGGTGCCAACTCCACAAGACTCACCTGCTGAACAGAGTAAAAGTATTATTTGTTATTATATGCTAAATTGTGTATGTGTAGGTTGTGATAAAGGGCACATGACAATGGGAGCATGCCAAATATGTGTTAAATGAACAGATCAGGGGTGCCTGGGTGACTCAGTCTGTAAACATCTACCTTCAGCTCAAGTCCTGGTCCCGAAGTCCAGGAATCGAGCTCTGCATCAATCTCCCTGCTCAGTGGGGAGCCTGCTTCTCCCTCTCTCTCTGCTGCTCCCCCTGCTGTGTGCATATGCTCTAATAAATAAAATCTTAGAAAAAAAATGAACGGATCAGAGACGACACACTGGGCTAGAGCAGTAAAGGAGGCCTTCCCAGAGGAGATGCCACAACGGATTGTGATGAAGCTTTGTTTACAGGACAAGTGCCTCCACCCTGCCCTGGAGGCTCTGGAGTAGCCAAGAAGACAGAGAGGCAAGGTGACCTGTCTGCCCCCCCTGTTAACACAGTTAGTTAGGGCCTTAACCGCAGAGAGGAGCTGGGCATCAGACACTTGGTAAGGGCTGACTGCACAGCCTGCAGAGAAACCAGGCTGGGAATCAGCCTGCTGCTGCCACCACTGTGAGGGCAGTGGGGGTGGGGGCGCAGGAAGGCCTGGGGAGCACTGGGTTATTTGTTATGGGGTGAAGAGGAAGCTATAAGTGGTCCTCTGTCCTCCATTAACAGCAGGATGGAGTCAGGCTGGAGCCGCCGGCTGCGGAATCAGCCTTGTTTTTTAAACACACATGGCTGGGCCAGGCCTTTTAACCCCCAAACACCCCAGGGTTCCTGCAGGAAGAAAACAGTAGCCTTTGGTCTAGAAACTCTACAGCTGGGGTGTAGCTTGGGGCATTTCTGTGCAGCTCAGAAACAAACAAAAGATAAGAATATTATGATAAAAAGAACTGTACTTTTATAATGGATTATTCAAAGTCAGGGAGTCTGGGCCGCTTATAATTCTTTATACTTAAGACTCCTCACTGTACCTCCTCAGAGCAAAAAGTGGATAATAAAAATAGATTACTTCTGTCTGCAAATACAAACTTTTGTTTCTACCTTACCTACTCTTCTAAGAGTGTCACCCCACCAGTCGTCAAAAGTTGCCTTTACGCCTGGTACAAGATCTACAAGTGTTTAGACAAGTCCCTCTGCATCGCTGAACCTCATTCCCCACCATATTCCACTGAAACTTTTCTACAGCACCCTGTATTGAAGTAAGGAAGGGATCTGACCAATGATTAACGTTTTGTGGAGAAATCCAGACACGTTGGGAAGCTCATGAAGGCCTTGCACCCCCTCCCTAGAAAAACGCGTATGTGCAAACCACACAGAATTATGCAGCTTCAGGGGTCCCAGACTCCCCTGCCCCCCAAGCATATTCTAAGGCTCTAACGACCCCAGGTTCTGCCCTTCCCAGATCAGGCAGACTGGTAAGCTTCATTTTAGCTCTTTCTACAAATGCTCTAACTTAATTCCATACATGAGGTAATATTTAGCAATCATAGGCTCCTAGTAACAAAAAAAAACGCTGGCTCAGAAACCACCAAGAGACTGCCAAAGTTCAGGATAGCAAGGTGAGAACTGTTAGCACCAGGGAGACCAGGGCATTCAGGCAGGCCCCTGACAGCATCTCTGAACCTCAACTCCCAGCTATGACATGGGAGTTGGGTCCCTGGGACAGGTGAGATCCAACAGGATTTCCATCTGCCTCAGAGAACCACTACTAGGCTCAGGAGGAACCAATGTGGAGGAAGAGCCTCCCTAGTCCCCATTATTCCTCTCTTCTCCAGTAGCTTGGATCCTCACACTCCATGATGCAGGTCAGGGCTGGCTTGGTCTCCTAAACCCCAGAGAAATGGCAACAAGTGAACATATAACATTTACTGTGACTCTCATCCAGCCTTGATGAAGAACAAAGGACTACAGCTGTGTTTCAGCCCACCCCAACTGACCATGATGGGGGATGGTCTTTCCCTGAGCCTCCAGTCTTATGAAATCAGCCGTCCTGCTGCCTGTCGTAGCAGGCTCCGCAAGAACCATCCAAGACCTGCCAAAAGGCAGCATGTAAGACAAAACCACTGTCCCAAAGGCAGCCTCTTCAGAACCAAGGTGATCAGGACAAAGTAACTTACTTACATGAGGCAAGAAGATTAGACCCACGAGCCTTTGGTTGGGCTCAATGGGAGCAAGCCAGCCCGAAAATGCAGGAATGATTACTAACAGACCATGTCCCAACCTTACACATGTTCCACATCCACAAACTGGAAAAAATGTCAAATTAAATATGAAACAGGAAATGGAGATAAAGAGCTGTGTGCGCACACGCGCGTGCGTGTATACACACACACACACACACACACACACACTCTTCTAGTTAGCACGGGGATGAAAGCCAGTGGTGGTGATTGTTAATTAGAAAGGAGGACTGAGAGCTGCCTCCCAAGGCCAAGTCATTCATCTCTGAAGCACCAGGCCAGGGTTAACCATTGCAGCCCCAGGGTGAAGTGTCTTGCTAGAAACGGCCCCACTACTAGCTCATCAGGGTTTTCTAAGCCTGGCTTGGTTAATGGAAGAATCAGGAAGAAAAACAGGGAGAAAGAGGATGGGGGGTGGGGGGGAAGGACAGGTTGAGGTTGAGGTCGAGGTCAAAGAGAAAAACTGAAGAGTGTATGGGTGAAGGCACCTGCAGCTTGAGAGAAATGGGTTCAAATCCTAGCTCTTCCACTTAATAGGTACATGACCATGGATGACTTTCACCAGTTCTCTTGGCCTCAGTTTTCCTTGCCGGTAAATGGAGAAGGTAATATGAACAGAGCAGTTGCCAAGGATTAAATGAGATGATATGTGACAAGCACTAGTTTGCCTGGAATATTTTAAGTACTCAAAAACAGGGCGCCTGGGTGGCTCAGTGGGTTAAAGCCTTGCCTTCAGCTCAGGCCATGATCTCAGGGTCCTGAGATCGAGGCCTGCATCGGGCTCTCTGCTTGGCAGGGAGCCTGCTTCCTCCTCTCTCTCTCCCTGCCTCTCCGCCTACCTGTGATCTCTCTCTCTCTCTCAAATAAATAAATAAAATATTTTTTAAAAAGTACTCAAAAACAATAGTAACTGCTACTATTCAATTAGTTTCATTATAACTCTTTATTCACCCTAACCTGTGTGAGGCAGTCATTTCCTCCAATAAAATACAAAGGGCTAAGCTTCCGCCTACAGAGATCAATTTCAAAGTGTGGGAGGCCTAAGGGGGGGGGGATAAGCAGTTGCTCATTTCATAAACAGATCAAACCTCCCACCCCATCATCTTCACTAAGAGGGAAATGTGGCCTCCTGAGTGGTAGAGTCTGTGGGCTGTCCTTTAGGAAACTGCCCATGCCCCTTCCCCCAGCCCTGCTCCCTCCCATGACTGCCTTAAACACCATTTGATTTCAGCAGGGACAATAATACAGGTCCCAGGATTTTCCACTTTTCTCTTTACAAGTCTATGTGAGCAGGAAAAGGGGGGCTTGCTCTTTTCCAATACAAAAAAGATCATTTAATAATAATAATCAGGAAAGAGCTCTTCATGTCTCAAAGACCACTTAAACAGCTAGTGCATAGAACAGTATTAGGCAAATAGTAGCTGCTTAGCAACTCTCTGTGGAGTGGCCAAATGGATTAATATGACTTGGTCCCCACAGTGTCTACTCATGAGGCACTCACACTCCAATGAAGAAGATAAAAACAAAAAAAAATCGTCCCCCAACCTTACCAAGCTTCCAGATACAGGGACATCAAGGAATAACAAAAAGCAGTTACATTATGGCCTCCAAATACATTTCTCATTTTATAAAATTAGTTTTGAAAGAACTGAGCTTTCTTCTCTCCTCTGCCTCCCTGTCATCTTTAGCCACATATTCTTACTAAGACACTGGATCCAAGACCTGGCACATAGCAGGTTCACAATAAATATTTGTGGGATAAAAAGTAATTAAATGCATTTACTGCCATCAGGAGCCACACTGCTGGCCCAATGTAACTGTCAGAGAAAGATGGAGGCAGAGCCCTGAGCAAGGCAGCCGTGTGAGTTTTCTTCCTTCAGCATCCTGTTGCAGACAGTTTCCTCCTAAATGAGATCACAAGTCCAGACCTGCTCTGGGAGTGCAGCACTGCTGACTCACTGCAGCGATTCATGCCATATGTTTTAGAAGAACAGTCCACTTTTATTAGTAGGAGAGCAGTGCCAATAGTTTATACTACGTGAGCATTTATGTCCCAGAGCCCAAGCTGGATTGTTTATATTCAATATATCCTTTAATTCTTACAAACAAGCCTATGAAGTAGGTTATATTATTGCCACTGTATGGATAAAGCAGCTATGGTCGAGGGAAGTGAGCTCACTTGCCCACAGCCACATAGCTAGTTTGTGAGACTCCAAAAGGCTCTCTTAGCCCACCTCTCATCATCAACTCTACGAAGTCCACCAGCTTCCTGTCCCACCCAACTGTGTCCAATCCTCAAGCACCCCTGACATTTGTTCGAGCACTTTCCTTGGCCCTGGAAAGCCCTTCCTGACTTACCTATCATGTAAAGGCCCCCCTCATCCTCTAAGACTGTGGTCAAATGCTCTTCCTTTCTGAAGCCTCCCCGGTCAACCCCCACTGCCAAGGCAGAACAAGCTCCCTTCTCTGTGCCCTTAGTTCAGAGCACCATGCCACAGACCCACTGTACTCGTGGGACAAGTCAGGGTCCAGGGCCATGGTCCCTCCAGCACCTAGCATGGACACCTGCCTGCCACACAGCAGGAACACAACAAATATCCCATAATTAAGAAAAATCAAGCACATCCTTCCCCAAATAATAAAACAGAGAAGTAAACCCCCAACCTAGGGATATCTCCATTTTGGTCCCCCATCTGCTCCCTAGGAAGTAGCTGATCAACAGGATGGGGATACAGGCAGAAAGAAGATAAGAGTTTCTATGACACTCCCGAAACAGCCCTGAGCAGGGTCCAGGCCCAGCTATGAGCCAGAAAGCAACCTCATCTTCCCTCTGCAGGCCTAGTGGTGGGCAAGCGGCCAGTCAAGCTTAGAAGGTTAAAGGCCATCTGGGCTCTGGGTGGTCACCACCCAGCTCTGCCACTTCTGTGGGCCCCTCACATACCCTGGCCTCCTTATCTTTGTGGGGTCTCCAGGATCCCATTTCTTTTTTTCACAAGGAAACCAGAACAAGTTACCTCCTGGGCTTGTCTTAAGGTCTGGGGGCTTTCTCCCTGCCTAAACAAAGGCCATTCTCCCAGAAGTCCTAGCTTTTCTTATCTCTTATTCTATTTCTGAGCAGAGGTAGGGAGGATGGTGTGAAACATCTTCTCACTGAAACAACCTTGAAGGGCTGGATCCAGAGCCTATGAAGGAGGCACTAGGATCTTCCTGTGATGGAAGGGATGGGGGTTGGTGGAGGGGTGGGTGGGGGTGGGTGGGAGCGCCCTGCTTATTGCCTTCCAGCAGTAGAATGAACTAAGAGACATCTGGAAATCCCTTCCAGACCCCAAATTCTATGTTCTTTCTAGAGACGAAGAATATGGATGTGTGGTTCTGGTAGCCACAATTCATTGTCCAGACCAAGAAACTCTGTAAAATGAAGAAGGGCCAAATAGGGATAAAATGGGCCTGCCCCTGGCAAACTGAGATGTCTAGTCTTTCAACCTCCTGAGGACAGGAAACACTTCCCCAGAGTTCAAGCTTGTGAAACTTCAATTTTTTCCAAGAGATTTTAGCAAATCACATCTCTAGAGTAACATAATAAGATACATAATAAGTCATAATATAATCTCTTTTGTGTAATGTATTCTGGTTCCTCCTGTAGATGCTAGGCACAGAAGGACATGCCTGGGGCCTCCTCTGGGCAGAGAAGATGCTCCCAAAGAAGAGGAAGAGATAACAATAAATGGCCTGCTTTACTGAATGGTTGAGAGCAGTATATCCCTTCTGAAGGGGAGGGGGTGAACTGGGGGGAGGCAGGACTTTTAACTAACTTTCCCAGACGGGAAAAGGGAAAGAGTCTAGCTACTAAACACCAAGTAGAGCCTCTTTGGGTAACATGCTTTGGGGTGTCCCTCCATGCCTCAGGAAGATGGGAATCAGAGTAAGGGGGTTGTGCTTAATGTCCTTTCCCCAGCTCAGAATGGATCCCAGGCTCATGGCTCCCCTTCCTTCCCTCTGCCCTGCTGTGGGAGCACACTTGGGCTCAGGATTTGGTTTCATAGCATGGGGACACAGGGGCTGCCCACCAGCACTTGCTCCATTACTTGATGAGCCCAAACAGAAGCAGCACTTCCCTTCTGGCTTTCCTATTCACTAGGGAAGGGGAAATCTTGGATAGGGCCTCAGCAAACTTCTGTTGTAGTTCTGCATCCCCTTTATAACCTTGGGACACTAAGAGCAAGTGACAAATGGTGACCAAGAATCTTTCATCTCCCAGGATAGTTATTTCAGAAGGGTGTGTGTGTGTGTGTGTGTGTGTGTGTGTGAGAGAGAGAGAGAGAGAGAGAGAGAGAGAGAGAGAGATATCAAAGGAGCAGATGTTGTGTGGCGCCCACATAGGGAAGCAGGTTTCTCCGAACTTCAGTCGCTTTTGCTCTGCACACACACCACCTGTACTCTTTTATTCTATATACTCCACCAAATCAAGTCCATTTTTAAACTTAAATATGTGATTTAGCCTTTACTAAAAATGAACAATCTATAAAATAACAGATTTTACAAATATATTGCTACATAAATAAGATATAAACATTGAATGCGTGATATATATTAATATATATATATTATATGACTATTAAACTTAAAAGAATTTTTAGCCCCGTACCTCCTAAAGTCACCTCACCATTTGAGAAACAGTTTCCCAAATTGTGGGAGACAGTGGTCTGGCCTCAGTGCACTAGTAAAGGAGGGGAGGAAGAGGGCAGAATGAGGGTGGGTATCTTTTCTCCTGGCTCCCTCCCGGCAGAGTCATCTTGAGCTGGTTTGGTCCTTCCCTCAAAGCCACAGCTCCTTTCAGGGAGCCCCTCCATACATCCCTCATTGGTTCTTAGTATCTGCTTACTCTTTGCTTCTTGAACCCTCAGACTGGTCAGGGTAGGCGGCTGCTCACACAGAAGTTTTGCTCTATCCTTGTTAGTTCCCCAAACCTTCCCTACATCCTAAGAAATTCCCTCTACTAAACTCTACAAAGTGTCCAGCCATCTATTTCTTATCAAGACTTGACTTATACATAAAAGCATCTCCTATAAAGCACAAAACTAACACAAAGATTCCAAGAAGTCATGGGCAAAGCTTAGGAATAGGAAATGCAGAAGAATAAAGATGAAATAGTAAACCAACAATGGGGAAGTATTCAAGCAACCAGCAATCTAAGGTATATACATTAACAACTCTGTGGAACCATGTTACACCTTTTAAGTCAGCAGAGAGTAAGAGATTACCTGGAGCTCGTCTGCTGGCCGGATTAGAGAAAAATTGCCATCTTGTCTAGTACTGGTAGCAATGTATGATGTATAGTCCTTCTGGAGAGCCATTCAGCAAAATGTGGCAAGTGCCAAAAAAAAAAAAAAAAAAAAAAAAAAAAAAAAAGTTCAGATCTTTGAACCAGGTAACCAACTCCTAGGAGTTTTCCTTAGGAAATAAGTCCAAGAGGATAAAAAGAAAATTACACAGAAAATCTCACTTCAGTTTTTTTAGATAACGAAAATTAGAAACTATCCAGATGAAACCCAAAAGAGATTAGTTAAGTAAATCATTCTTATTCCACCAATGGAATATTATCTAATCTTAAAGACTGTTAATGTAAAGACTTCATAAAAGTATTTATAATGTGTATAAAGCCAAGCAAGAAAACATGAAATAATATGTGCATTATGATTAACAGTAGGTAGGATTACTGTAGGAGCAAAGACTGGAAAGCCAATTTTAAAACTGAAAGCACTTTAAAGTGGTGATATTATAGGCATATCTTTCCTATGAAGATTTTCTTGGGCACCTGGGCTACTCAGTTGGGTGAGTGTCTGCCTTTGGCTCAGATCACGATCCCACAGTCCTGGGAACAGGCCGCACACCAGCAGGGATCCTGCTTCTCCCTCTCCCTCTGCCATTCACCCCACTTGTGCTCTCTGGGTCTATCTCTCTGTCAAATAAATAAAATATTTCTAAGAAAAAAGATTTTCTTTACCACCATAATATATTTAATACATTGCTGGTGTGTTATTGACAATTATATCTAAAAGGGAAGAATTAAATTTTCCCAAATCACAAATATCCTGTGGATAATAACTGTATTCAATCTCCTACCTTCTCTAAATTCCTGTGTCTCTTAACAGCTGGTAACAGACACCATGTTGTGATGAATGGAGTATAGGCTTTGAAACACACGGAGCTGAGCTCCTGGACTGAAGAGCTGTGTGGTCTTGGTAAGTTATGTAACCCCTCTGAGCTCTGACTTCCTCATCTGAAATACTGACTGATAACATCTATTTTCCAGGGGTTTTAAAGGTAAGTGCCTAATACAGAACAAGTGTTCAATAAATAATCCCTATCAGGCCAGACAACCTACTAGAGCTTATTTTTATAGGTCTGTTTGGGCTGCCGCTGTTCTTTACTCCACTTCCTATGTGTGAATGCCTCTCCCTCCAAACTAGACGGTGAGCTCCTTAAGGGATGCCTTCCCTGGAATTAATCCAAAGATGAGGCCAACAGATGAAGCTCCATAAATATTAGGTAAATGATGGATTGTTACCCATTTAGCCCACTGCTAACCATATGATGAAGGGCAAAAATAAATACCAGAAACACTCAGCCATTCAGGAAGAGGCTGGTGAAATCTATGATCTCCCACCAGCAGAGAGCCAGATAAAGAGTTCCTGAGAAATAATGGCACTCTTCCCTCCAAAGGCCCTCCCTGCTTATTCTAAAAATGGAACAAACACAGGATCTGGACATGAAGCTTACTGTTCTCTCCCCAACTCCCCCTCCATCTCACCCAGGGAGCTTTCCTAGAAGGAGAAAAATTCCCAAGTAGAGGGCTCCACTGCTGAGGAGGGCTAACTCTTTATAAACTGTAGATAATAAATATAGAAGAAACAAAAATTAGAAAAACCACCTTTTTGCAACCCTGATGAAATAACTGACTCAGGCAAGGAACATCAATGGGTGCACTGGTTTGGAGGAACTGGATATCCTACATGGGACCAAAATACCACCTCACGAATTGTTCACTGGTAGCAGTGCAGAACAGGAGAAGGTTAACTTGACACTGGCAAGATGAGGTAGGAACCCCTTATCCCCAGATCCACCTTGGCCCCTGTCACAGAGGGACCCATAGTCAAGACAAGACAAACTCTCTGATTTGGGGCAATAAAGGTGTGCAGTGTCACCACACCTGAATCTAATCAAGTCCTAGGTCTAACTTCGGGTTATAAGAAATACAATAGGGAAGAGATTAAATAAGTCAACAATCAGACCAACCCAAAAGATGAGTTTATGGGCAACCTACCTGGTTTCTTCGATAAACCCATGTCATGAGGGTGAGAAGAGGTGAAGAGGGAAGTTCTAAAATAAAAGTGTCTCAAAAGACTTTAACAACTAGATATAGTATGTGGTCCTGATCTTAATAAACCAGCTATAAGAGATACTGTTACGACAACTGGGGACATTTGAATATGGATTGCAATTAGATGACATTAAGGAATTAATGCAAATTTTTAAAGTTGTGATATAAACTATTGAGATTATTTAGAAATACATTCTGATTTCTTAGAAATGCAACATTTAGGGAAATGTCGTAATGGTTCCCATATTCTTTAAAATACATCAGTAGGGACGCCTGGGTGGCTCAGTTGGTTAAGCGACTGCCTTCGGCTCAGGTCATGATTCCGGAGAGCCAGGATCGAGCCCCACATCGGGCTCCCTGCTCAGCGGGAAGCCTGCTTCTCCCTCTCACTCCCCCTGCTTGTGTTCCCTCTCTGGCTGTGTTTCTCACTGTCAAATAAATAAAATCTTTAAAAAAAAATACATCAGTAAAAAAATATCTCGCAAATATGGCTAAATATTAATGATTGTTAAATTTAGGTGGTGAACTTATACAATGTACCTAGAATAGCTGGGTTCATAATGAGAGTAAGTAGAAGGGTTGTTATCAGGACTGGGGGCAGGGATAGGATCGGGAGTTAGTTTTTAATAAGCAGAGTTACAGTATGGGATGATAAAAACATTCTGAAGATGGAAGGGGCCGATGGTTACACAACATTGGGAATGTACTTAATGCCACTGACTGTACACTTAAAAATTGGTAAAATGGCTGATTCTATGTTTTGCATACTTTTTTATTATGCTCAGTTAGCCAACATACATCATTAGTTTTTGATGTAGTGTTCAATGATTCATTAGTATAACACCCATTGCTCATCACAACACATGCCCTCCTTAATACCCATCACCCTGTTACCCCATCCCCCTCCCTTCTGTAACCCTCAGTTTCTTTCCCAGAGTCCAGAGTCTCTCATGGTTTATCTTCCTCTCTGATTTCTTCCCATTCAGTTTTCCCTCCCTTCCCCTATGGTCCTCCATGCTATTCCTTGTGTTCTACATATGAGTGAAACCATATAACTGTCTTTCTCTGCTTGACTTATTTGACTCAGCATAATCCCCTCCAGTTCCATCCACATCAGTGCAACTGGTAGACATTCATCCTTTCTGATGGCTGAGTAATATTCCTTTGTATATATGAACCACATCTTCTTTATCCATTCATCTGTTGAAGGGCATCTCAGCTCCTTCCACAGTTTGGCTACTGTGGACATTGCTGCTATGAATACTGGGGTTCATGTGCCCCTTCTTTTCACTACATTTGTATTTTGGGGCTAATACTTAGTGGTACAACGGCCGGGTTTTAGGGTAGCTCTATTTTCAACATCTTAAAGAACCTCCACACTATTTTCCAGAGTGTCTGTACCAGTTTGCACTCCCACCAACAATGTGAAAGGGTTCCCCTTTCTCTGCATCCTTGCCAACATTTGTTTCATGCCTTGTTAATTTTTGCCATTTTAATTAGTGTAAGGTGGTATCTCATTGTGGTTTTGACTTGTATTTTCCTAATGGCTAGTGATGTTGAACATTTTTTCATATGTCTGTTAGTCATTTGTATGTTTTCTTTGGAGAAGTGTCTGTTCACATCTTCTGCCCATTTTTTTTAAAGATTTTTATTTATTTATTTGACAGAGAGAGAGATCACAAGTAGGCAGAGAGGCAGGCAGAGAGAGCAGAGGAAGCAGGCTCCCTGCTGAGCAGAGAGCCCGATGCGGGCCTCGATCCCAGGACGCTGAGATCATGACCTGAGCCGAAAGCAGAGGCTTTAACCCACTGAGCCACCCAGGCGCCCTTCTGCCCATTTTTTGACTGGATTATTTGTTTTCTGGGTGTTGAGTTTCAGAAATTCTTTATAGATTTTGGATATAGCCCTTTATCTATAAAGTCATTTGTAAATATCTTCTATTCCATGGGTTGCCTCTTAGTTTTGTTGACTGTTTCCTCTGCTGTGCAGAAGCTTTTTATATTGATGAAGTCCCAAAAGTTCATTTTTGCTTTTGTTCCCCCTTGCCTTTGTAGACGTGTCCTGAAAGAAGTTGCTGTGGCCAATGTCACAATAAAAAAAAAAAAAAAAAAAAAAAAAAAAAAAAAAAAAAAAAAAAAAAAAAAACCCCTTAGGTCATGGATGTTCATTTTATTACTACTACTCCTTCCACCTTTTCATAATTAATAATTTTTTTAAGATTTTATTTATTTATTTATTTATTTGAGACAGAGAGAGAAGAAGGGGGAGGAGCAGGAATGGGGAGAGGAAGAAGCAGGCTCCCCACTGAGCAGGGAGCCTGATGTGCAACTTGATTCCAGGACTCTGGGATCATTACCTAAGCAGAAGGCAGAGGCTTAACAACTGAGTCATCCAGGCGCTCCTTTTTTTTTCTTTTTAAGATTATACTCTTTATTTGACAGAGAGAGACAGCGAGAGAGGGAAACAAGCACAGGGAGCTGGAGAGGTAGAAGCAGGCTCTGTGCTCCCAAGCATAATGAGTAGTTTTCTTAAAAAAAAAAAAAGACTGAATACTAGGGGGCCTGGGTGGCTCAGTTAGTTGAGCACCCAACTCTGAATTCTGGCTCAAATCATGATGTAGGGGTCCTGGGATCAAGCCTGACCTCAGGCTCCACAGTCGGTGGGGAGTCTGCTAAAAAATAAATGAAAAAATCTTTTTTTTTTCTTTAAGATTTTATTTATTTATTTGACAGAGAGAAACATAACTAGAGAGGGAACACAAGCCAGGGGAATGAGAGATGGAGAAGCAGGCTTCCCACTGCACAGGGAGCCCGATGCGGGGCTCAATCCCGGGTCTCCGGATCATGACCTGAGCCAAAGGCAGTTGCTTAACCAACTGAGCCACCCAGGCACCCCAAAAAAATCTAAAGGAAGACTAAATACCCTTCTGGTGACTCTGATGTCACATTGTCTTTTTCCTACTCCTAGTTATATGCTAAAGTTTTCAAAAAGCCAGCAGAAAGCCAAAGCACTTATTTTAAAAATTCTCCTTGGGCACCTGGGTGGCTCAGTGGGTTAAAGCCTCTGCTTTCGGCTCAGGTTATGATCTCAGGGTCCTGGGATCGAGACCCACATCGGGCTCTTTGCTCAGCAGGGAGCCTGCTTCCTCCTCTCTCTCTGCCTGCCTCTCTGCCTACTTGTGATCTCTCTTTCTGTCAAATAAATAAATAAAATCTTTTTTAAAAATCCTCCTTTATTACTTAAAAGTAAAGCTGAAGGATTAATCCCTTTCTGGACCTCTACAGAGTCTGGCTCAGAGCAGAATGGAGAAGGGCAGTTCGAGAAAGAGCCAGTGCCTGATGAAAGAAGATAAAGGTACTTAGATGTTTGGAGTCCTGAGAAGTCACGCCTTGTTCTGACTGCTCACTGCAGTCTGGCAGGATTCTAATGCAGCCTCCGTATATGGTGAGGTCAGCAGTATCATGTGCTCTTACAGCTGGGGAAACAGCCTCAGAGAAGTTAAGGAACTTGCCCAAAGCCGTTCAGCTGATGTGCAATACATTTTTAATAGGCATTTTAGAAAGCAGAGCCTGAGTTAACCATCTTTCCTGAAACTCCCAAGCTTTTCTGTCTCCTCCCCTAAAAAGATGATGGGGCTGTAATATCCAAACCTATCAACCCCACCCGACTCCTGCTGCAGGGTTCAAGGCTGGTTGATTCATCAGTTTAAAAGCACTGACCACTACCTACCATTAACTCTGAACTGGGTGAGGCTCAAGCAGGAGTCAGAGAAAGAAACCTGGTCTCTGGACTAAAAGCACACACAATCAATTTGTAAAGACAACACTTAGAAACATAACTAGCAGAAATAACATACTAGATTGTATGGCTTCTACACCAACACTACCTTCTGCACATGGTTCTTCCTGCCACTAACATTGCACTGTGATGACATACTTCAGTAGGATCTTCTACCTTGGCAGTTTAGCGATTATGGGCTCCTCAAGCTCAAGATCTTATCTTGTTCTTACACACTCCACACCTACAAGGCTGTCCAGGGTAGAAAGGGTATGGGCAATACTGAATGCAGGCGGGAAAGAGAGTGACTAGGTATACAGAGGAAATTATCCCAAACCCCTCCTTATCTGCCCAGACCTACTCTTTCCTCTCTGCCCTCCCTGCACACCAATTATTCCAGAACCCTCCAAATGACCTGGGTTCCCTCCAGCTCCTTCCCAGCTGTGGGACAAGTGCTGTTACTCCTGAAAGAGCCCTGCACACAGATGCTAAGGGCTCTTCTGGAATCTGCAGGTCCTGGCCTGCCTAGCTGTTCTGTCTGTAGACAGGTGGGTACCTTAGCAGTGCTAGTCCCTATTTTCCCCAGTCCCTGGCTTCTAGTCAACCAATTTTCTTCATGGGTGACGGTGAATCATGAGGCAGAAGGCATCCGCCGCCTACATTCCAACCCTGAAACCTGGGGAAGGGGACAACAGTAGCACCAGAATGCCCCCCAAATCAGGATAAAGCTTTGTTTGTAGGTACAGCAGAGCTGCTAAGACTACCTCCTGGGTCAAGCCTGCTCTCTTAGCAAGTCCCCTGGGCTCTGGCAGGCCAGGAGTGTGACACAAAGCTGGGCCAGTTTCTTGGCACTCAGGTGCCACACACAGGTGTTTCCCCAAGTGTCCCTAGGAGGCAAATAACCCATTGCAGCCCTGGTACAACTGTCCTTCTGATGAGGAGGTGGGTGGGCAAGCTGGAGTCTTAGAAATAGCGGCTGCTCCCAAGGAAACATCCACCCCCAACGTCTGTGTCTCTGTGGGCTGGGATTTTTCAGTGTGGGCAGCATGCTCATTGCCATATTTTCCTCCTTCCTTCCCAAAGATGGCACTGAAAATGCACGATTCCCAGGATCCAACGTGGCTGTAATGATTCCACAGCTTTCTTCACTGTATGCTATTCACTGACAGAATTTTTAGATCCTACAACATGCATATACTGCCAAGTACATTCTTGCCTTCCACAGCCTTTTTTCATTTTGGTCAATCAGATCAAAATGATTAACATCACAGGCAAAATTTGAAGGCTAAAAAAATTTTTGAAAAGTACAAAACTGAAATTCTGTCCTAGTGTGTGTGCATATGTTTTGTTTTGTTGTTGTTGTTGTTGTTGTTGTTGTTTAGGCAATGGGGTGGGGGAGAATCTTAAGCAGGCTCCTGCCCAGCATGGGACACAATCTCACAACCCTGAGATCATGACCTGAGCCAAAATCAAGAGTCAGATGCCCAACCAACTGAGCCACCCAGGCACCCCTGTCCTAATGTGATTTTATAATGATATGTCAACTTTCTGGAATGAACACTCAAATTTTTGATTGAAGGTTATATATTTGCATTCACTCAAGATACTCAAACTAAGAGATTCAATTCAGAGCAGTACACATTTGAAACTGCATACAACCCCAAGATACACACACTCAATGTAGACCCCTTAGTCCTTCCTGTTGTGACAAATTCATACAAAACCATGCTGACAAGGATATTAGCAGGACTTGCCCTCTCCACCCACCACTGCACCCCCAGCTTTTTGCAAAGCTGGTTGTCTTAATACCACTGGACAATGGTATTTTTTACAATGACCTTATTTTGTCTTGCCTGCCAACTATAATTAAGTTATATATATAAACCTGCCTAGCTAAAAAGCTTTTATAAATGCATCATAATGAGGCAGTGTGGCATAATAGTTTGGGGCAGGTTTGAGAGTCAGACCTGGGCTGGAATCCCAAGTCTATCTTCACAGCTCTATGGCCTTGGGCAAGCGACTCAACGTTTCTATACATGAGATTCCTCTCCTGGATAATGGAGATGATAATGTGCCTCAGCCTAACACACAGTAGGTGCTCCATGCATGTGCACTGCTTATTTTGTTGTTTGTCCTGACCTTGCAGTTTTCCCTAACTGCGATTTCCCACCGCAAATGCCACAGCCAGAGAACACATGGGCAGAACAAACAGATAAGCAGTCAGCATAACCTAGGGGTCCAACTTCACTGGTGATTGAACTACATTTTAGCATCACAAACTGGTTTGGCACAGATCCACCACTTTGGCCCAGAGGATCACAGACACCCAGGAAGGGAATGAAGGCTCTTCCATTTCTTCAAAGCTCTCACGCAGTTTGACATTTTACTGCCCTCAGCAAACACCACCTTGAAAACTATGTCATCCCGAATTAACCTCAGCTTCCACAGCCAGCATTTTCTCAGCACCAGAGAGGGACCTGCTTTGCCCTTAACCGAGGGTTAGTCTCTATGTTGCCCTCAAGGTGTGTACCAGTAAGGGTGCAACTCTCTGTGAGAAACCTAAAGTCCCCTACACTCCACCTCCCCAAAGCAGGGGTAAGGGCTGCTAGCCTCACCAGACCAGGCTCAAACCAGCTGACACACACCCTTTCAAACCCAAGAGTCAGGATACTTCCACAACACAGCTTAATGGGAGAGGGGAGCAACAGGAACCAGGACACAGCCTACACATTCAATAATAGGAGATGATTAAACTGTGGTGCCTTCAGGTGATGGAATACAATTCAGCCACTTAAAATGATTGTAACTCAAGACAATGAAAAAAGACGCTCAAGACAGACACAAAAACCAGGCTAAAAATCATTTGTACCGTGTAGTGCCGTTTGAAAGTTTTAAAAAATTCTTTCCCATGCGTATGTGTTTCTAGATCTGGTATCAAAAATATGGATGATGAGAGACCAGGATGTTTGCTGGGGCAATCTGTGCGTCGTGGAATTAGGGGCAAGTATCTCATTCTTGGTTTTTCTCACCAATGGTATTTTCAATGACGCCCACGCATTACATTTGGAAAGAGGAGGAAATGAAAAGACATTAAGAATGGCCTCACCTCTAGCATCTCTCGGGCTGGGTCACATCTCAGAGAGAAGAGACGAACGTAGACGCCACCACTAAGCTCCCCAAACTCATCTCTCCCCGCGCTTGCCTTGTATGCGCGCGCGCCTGCGTGTGTGCGTGCGTGCGTGCGTGCAGATGTGCGCGCGTGTTTGTGATGTTCTTTCTCAGTGGCAGAGAATGCGTTTCTCGACAGCAGAGCAGGCCAGTCTCAGGGCCAGGACGGTCCTGGCAGGAGTCACTTTCTAACACGTCCTGACATGTGTTTCCAGTAACACTGTTTGTGGCCGCTTTTTTCTCTTATCGCTCCTCCTGTGACCTTTGCTGGTTACAGGCTTACTGGCTGGAGCCAGGTGGATTTGTTTGATTTTTGTTGATGGTTATTAGGAAGAGGAAGTGCCAGAAGGGATTACCTCAAGTTTAAACCTATTTCCAGCAGAGTCCCGGGGCCTTTAATTACACATCGCGGGTCTGTTTGGTAAAGAAGTGGTCAAAGATGTGCTTTTTATCTCCCTCGGAATCTCCTGCCACTGGCAGCATTCCATTTGAGCCTGGTGTTCCTGTAAACCCGAGCCACAGGCTTCTGATGGGAGGAGGGGTAGGGGTGGAGAATGTGATATGAAGTTGTAAGCTGGTGAGAGACATTTTTTTAAAGCACCCTACTGGAGTGCTGGATCAGGCCATGCCATTTTGGAGGACAGACAGTGGAGAAAGGCTAGGAGCTGCACCCCCAGGAAGCTGGAATTTTGTTTTGGGGACCAGACCTACTGCAGCTCCCAGAGAACTGTCCAGGGTCAGCTACTGCTGAACCACAAGGATGAGGTCAGTCACAATGCTAAATATCCAGCCCATTCTAAGAGCAGACTTTTTTTATTTCTTGTCAATTTCCCCCCCACATCTTGGTATCGAAATACTAACAGCTGGAATCACCATGGGCAGGCAATCAGTGTATTTGGGATAATCGAGATAGCAGATCAGCTGTGGGGCAGCTACAGGTCACTTTTCTGCTACAGGTGGGTCTAGTCAGAGAGATCTGAGGACCAGGTCCTCCACTCTGATTTCTCCAGGCCAGGGAAGGAAGACAGACCAGGAATTCCCATCCCTCGGGGATGAGTACATTGCCATCCTTGGTCTTAGTTGGTGGTTAGAGAGATTGCCAAATTACAAAATTGCTAAAAATTCAAGACTGGGAAGTTTAACACATAAAATGCAACTTTACTGGGACAAAAAATTGTGGGTGCTTGTTTACTCAGAGTCTTATTCCATTTTTGGTATATATAGTGAAGTCAGGAACTTAGGAATTATCCTTCAGCTGCTTATATTAAAGACACAGTGATGTAGGTCAAATGCACACAAATTTTCAGACAATAAGATTCCAAATCTCCCTTTAATTTAGGCCCCAGAGGTGATAGAATTAAGGGAGGAACATTTGGTTATACTGGAGATAGGAACAACTGGAGTTTAGTTAGAGGCCTCTTTCATCCTCAACTGGAATATTTTACCACTCAAACTCTGCCCATGGCAAGG
This sequence comes from Spilogale gracilis, assembly GCA_004023965.1. Classification (NCBI taxonomy): domain Eukaryota; kingdom Metazoa; phylum Chordata; class Mammalia; order Carnivora; family Mephitidae; genus Spilogale; species Spilogale gracilis. Next base: position 27,456 of record PITA01011267.1, on the reverse strand, counting down.
CTATGTCTTTCAGAACCCCCAGTATCCCAGCAAATCCCTTCAGCAGGAGCATGCAGCAATGGAATACAGATTCTTGTCCCAGTCCCTGGAATCCTTGAGCCCCCTCAAGGCTAGCTAAGTAATAGTCTTTTTCTTGGCCCTGTTGCTGTCTTATTAGAGCCCTGAAAGACAGAGTGTGGTCTCCACCAGAAAAGTGCTTTCTGTGGGGTTGCCCAGCCCCTTCCTGAGGTGCCCAGTACCACTCTCCATGAAGGGGGCCAGACCTGGGCAGGAAGGCTGCCTGGGGTGAGGATGTAGAGGTTATTTTACTTTGTCCACAATTCTGTGAGAGTAGAGACATGCAGCCTTTACATGTTACACCAGGACTGTTGAACGCACAGTACCAATACACTGATGGGGCCTTAAATGATGCTGGTAGGACATCAATTTTTCATGCTAATAGTTATGTATTTATGTTAGTGTGAACTCAAGAAAAATGAGATTAGCACATCAGTGGTTATTTCATGGATATTCATTAGGATGAGGATTAGAAATAACAAATTCAATAACATTTAATAAAAAATGTTTAAATAGTAATATAATAGTACAGGTGATACATAAATAAGGCAACATGCATGAAGCTAATTTTTAGGTAGATAAAGTTTTGGATAATTCTATACCAGTTAGAGTTAACCAACATGTATGAAAAGCTCAGACACGTATATTAAAACACTAGAGATAGCTGCCCACAGTGCTAAGAGCTCTGGAATGGGAAAGCCGAGGTTCACATGTTAGCTCTATCTTTAAGTTAGCTCTTTGACCTTGGACACATTACAACTCTTTAAGGCTCAGTTTCTTAATCTGTAAAATAGAAATGATAATTCTTACGCAATTATTCTGAGAATTAAATGAGGTAATCCTTATAAAGTGGCTAGCAGAGCACTTGGCATAGAGCAAGTTTCTGGGAGTACTGATGGTTATAAATGGAAAGGATTCATTTTAAAGAAGGCTGCCCATAGATCTGTCTTAAATATTTCCTTCCAAGAAAATGTAGCCCCAAAAGTATAAGAATATTTAGCCCTTTAGGTCATGGATCCGCTCCCAGGCAAATGTGCACACACACACTTGTAAATGCCAAAACTGCACACATTTTTAGGTATTCGCAATTGATACCTCCTTTTAACCACTTCCTGAGCAGACTACAGCCCTGGGAAACAGATGGAGAGCCAGGCTAACAGAAGTATCTCCACTACTTCTGCTGCAGGGAGCCCTGGAGGCATGCTAGCTTCTGGAGTCATCCTACTCCTCTAAAACAGCCTTCAGTTCTCTCTGGTGCCTCTTAATACACAGACCACCACAGTTTCATTCTCTACATGGGCAGAATGCAAATAAGGTCCCGAGAAGCCACACAAACCATTGCACTCAGTAACTGGCTTTTTCTTGTTCTCCTTGTTAAAGAGCCTGGCCTTGCAATTTTTAACTCAGCGCTGATGGGGCTGGGTAAATTCAAGTGACTAGCAAATGTACAGGGAAAACCATGAGCCCCGATAAGCTGTTGATACGGTGTGCCTGTGCTTCCGCCTGTTCTATTTAAACACTGATAGACCCTTCGGCAAACAAGAAACCCTTTGTGCTCTGAGCATCCACAACTGCCATCCGGAGTCCATTCTGGACATGGCCAAGGCTCAGAGAAGGCAGAGTGGGGGTGGGAAAGAGGCAAACTTCTCCTGACTCTATCAGATAAATGCACGCAGGTATGACCGCGCTGATCTTCATTCCTGGGGTTCCAAATTTTTCTTCCTGCCACCTGCCACACCTCACAGAGACCTCTCAAAAGTGAGCGGAAGAATGTGTTTTTCTAGAAAATTGACTGCATATCCTTCAAGCAGGACATATGGGCTGCTTCAAGCAGAATTAAGGATGACCCACATACATCACACCAGTGAGTAAGAGATGAATAACTCAGCTTACAAAGAAGCAATGAGAGGAAAGTCAGAGAGTTTATCGTATGCACTGATATAAAACAAAAAGGGAGTCAAGGTCAGGCCCCAAAAACCCCCATGAAAATCAGAATGCTATGGAGCCTGAGTATAGGTGTTGTTTCTAACAACTACTTGAGTTTTAGGTTATTTAGTAAGCAGTTTGTAAATAGTTGAATTTGAATTTTTCTTTTTTCTCTTTTTTAAGATTTTATTTATTTATCTGATAGAGAGAACAGAAGTAGTCAGAGAGAGGAGGAAGCAGGCTTCCTGCTGAGCAGGGAGCCCAATGCAGGCCTTGATCCCAGGACCCTGAGATCATGACCTGAGTCGAAGGCAGAGGCTTTAACCCACTGAGCCACCAGGGCACCCTGAATTTGAATTTCTTTCTTCAATATTAAGTGGGATTTGAGCACTACTCTCAAAGCCTGGTTCTTTGGGATCAGCAGTTTGGGCGTCACCTGGAAGCTTGTTATGAATGCAGAATCTTGAGTCTCAGATTAGACTTCCTAAACTAGAATCTGCATTTTAACAAGATCCCTAGGAATTCATATGCATGTTATAATTTGAAAAGCACTGGATAAAGCATTTATAAGGCCTCTATAAAGGTCCAATAGTCAAAAATCATAGATTGTTTCCTCTCATGTTTGTAGCAGATTTTAACCTAAACATCAAGTTTTAAAAATTCATGTTCAATTTCAAAGGATGAGATTAATAACAATAAACCTGTCAATATAGTAAATTTTGCTTTCATTAATCAGTTCTCAAATCTAAGTGAGGAAATATTTCTCACGAATACCTCAATATATATGATATTGCTTGAGCAACTTCAAGCACCCTTCTTTGACATGAAGACAGAATTATTCTTAGCAGTCCATGAATACTTACTTCTCCCATGAAGGTTCCCAGCTGTACACATGAGAATTAGTGCCATTTTAAGAGGTTAAAAAAGTACTCCAGATTTAGCTCTACTGACAGAAGGCAGAGTTTTAAAAATTGGCATTGAAATAGTTCCATAATGAACATAGATTACCTTTGGGGGGGAAAAAAGGAGAAAGGGGAAGAAGCATCAATTAGTGGTCAAGAGTGTCTTGCACTATCTGCTATATGACAATACCCAAGTTACTGGACCTCTCTGAGTCAGCGCCCTCAGTATAAAATAGGGATAATAAAATAAAATGGAAATAACTTCTGTTGAATTTTTGTAGGATTAAAGGATATAAGGCATGACAAGCACTGCAACAACATTTGGACACAAAAATGCTGAATAAATCGCAAGCTATTAATAGGAAGTTAGTAATGAAATATTGTCTCAAGATGTCCCTTTGCTTAATTGGAGAGAGCAAAGACCCCAGGATCTTGTCCTCTTTCTGTGCAGCACTTGCTCCAAGGGCCTGCAAAATCATTTCATTTGAGCCATGGCTAGAAAGATTCATATCATTAGCTAGCCTACTTCATTGGCTTCGAGGGAGAACAAAAAATTCTCTGGTATGTACTGGGGAGGCTGAGGCCAAGGTCAACATGCTAGGACCAGAGGACATCTCAGGCAACTGTGGAAGGGTGGCTGTTCTGTGCCTCCAGACCAGAACCCCTCCACTGTGACCCTCCAGTGAAGCAAAGTTGGCAGGCTAGGAGTCCTGGGCTGAAGAGAAAGAAATAGTGGATCAAGAAGGAGCAGGAGAATAAAAAGAGGAGACAGAAGCAGGTGCAGTCCCAGGAGGGGCAGGTGTTACACCACTGTTTGGAATTCATGCTCTGACAACACAAACCAAATTAGTCTTGGCCTCCCCACATAAGAGCTCCAAGGGGCACATCAGTTAATCTCCCTGAGTCTCCCATTTTTTAATGTATAAAATAAGGATAATAGTACAACTTACCTCAAAGGTTTAGGATGGCAAAAAAAATTTTTTTTAAGATTTTATTTATTTATTTGACAGAGAGAAACACAGCCAGAGAGGGAACACAAGCAGGGAGAGTGAGAGAGGGAGAAGCAGGCTTCCTGCTGAGCAGAGAGCCTGATGCAGGGCTCGATTCCAGAACTCCGGGATCATGACCTAAGCCGAAAGCAATCGCTTAACCAACTGAGCCACCCTGGCGCCCCTAGGATGGCAATTAAATGAGGTAATGTGCATAAAGAATGAAGTAGCGTGGGACGCCTGGGTGGCTCAGTCGATGAGATGTCTGCCTTCGGATCAGGTCACAATCCCAGGGTCCTGGGATCGAGTCCCACATCAGGCTCCCTGCTCAGCAGGGAATCTGCTTCTCCCCTCTCCCTCTGCCCCTACTCCCCACTTGTGTGCTCTCTCTTTCTCTCAAGTAAATAAAAAAATAAAATCTTAAAAAAAAAGACGTAATAAAATAATGTAACAACAACAACAAAAAAGACGGAAGCAGTCTACTTGGCACATGGCGAATGCTTGGTACATGGTATCCATTACTGTCTATCTATAGTAGACATCTGCAACACAACAATAATATACATATTTTCTCTAAGTTTAATCCCCAGAGACAAAGAATTTGATTTGATATGAATTTCAGATGTATAGAGAACTGGATCTCTTTCAGACACCCCATCAGTGAAAGACGGTAAGTGTATAGGAAGCATTATTGTAACTGTTGCAAAAGCCTAGTTATTCTCCTTAACAAAAGAACAGTGGAAGGAAGAATTAGAAGTTGACCTAAAACACACCACCACGTGGATAGGTTTCATTAGAACTAGTTGGAAAACAGGAAAAGGCACAAGAATCTTCAGGACAGCAAAAATGTAATGGTTGACGAACACAGAATGGCTTACTAAGCGACCTCATCTCACTGGACTAGGATACCAGGCTAGCACTCAAAATGTCAAAGGGATAAATAGACAAAAACAAGACTGAAAAAGAAGAAAACAGCTGATTTTGGGGGGGGGGTAGTGAAGTAGAGGTGACTTTTAGATTTGGTGGCTATTTTTTTTTGCAAAACCAGGGTATTTTTTGAAACCTCTGTAAGATCAAGGGAGAAAAAACAGTATGATGCTCCAACAGCTTCAGGCAAAGAGACAGATGTATTGGAGTGCTCACCTAGGGCAGTGGTTTTCCATCCTTTTTTTTTTAGCTAGAGAACATTTTTGTAAACAAAATCTTATTGATACCCCAATCTACAAAGCACATAAAATAGTGCTTCTGTTCAGTTTATTTGTATGTTCAATTTTAATCCTTGCTTCACTTCGGTCTATAAATGTGAATACAAATATCTACACAGGTTGAATACACATTTGAATAAAGATGTTTTTAGAAGATAAAATTCCAAATAAAAGCTTGTGGGATCCCCATGTTTCCTAGAAGGTAGTTCAGAAAGATAGATAGGATTCTAAAAACTGAGGCTAGCCAGCTGGTAGGTGCTTTTCCATATGGACCTACAGCTCACCACAGCTTCCTGACTGCAGCAGTCAGTTGTGTTCCTGTTAAGAGAGGAAGAACAGTGAGCAGAGGACACCCCGTTGTCTTCTATTTAACGACAAACCAAACTCGCACAGAAGGGGCATGAAAGTTGAGCCCATGGTTATTGTGACCAGGACTACATCGATGAGAAGCTCCCCAAATCCAAAATAAGAAAAAAAGACAGGTTATACTTCTACTATTCAGGGGCATTCAGGAAGGAAACCAAAGCCTATCACTTTCTGGTTAGGTGGGGCGGAGCTCAATGGCCAAGGCAGGTAGAAAGTAACTAGGGTTGGTGTGGCCCAGGTGAGGCAGGGAAAAGGACGCAGAAGATGGCTACATAGAAAATGGCCCTGTCTATGGTTGTAGAAAAGAGAGGTGTAGGAATTTAGGACCGGAAAAGGCAATGAGAAGTAGAGTTGTTGAAGAAGTACTGGAAAGCTTGTAGGGGGAGGTGCAGGGAGAGACACGCAGAGAGGATATGTGAAGAGGCGGAAAGTAGCAAAGAATTTAAGGCAAGTGTAGAAAGAAGCAAGGAGAGGGATAAGAAGTTCAAAGGATGCTTTGAAGACCTAAATCCACACAAAGATAGTGTATGGGGAATCTTGAAATATTATACAAATGGCCCAAAAAAGAAGGAGGCCAGACTCTCAGCCTGTACAACTCAGGAAAGGAAATGAGAATCAGAGTTTTATTGGATTTATAGACTGTTTTGATGTCACTGAGTGTTGAAAGACTATTTGCCAGGGGGAGGGAGGTTTTTGGTTGCTTGGTGGCAAAGAACACTCAATAATCCCTTTTATGGTCATCTGTGGGGATCAAATGAACGTGTATACAAATAGAATGTCCTACATAAACACATGATGATATTACCAGAAAAGCAAGGGTAAGTCATGTTCTCATCTGGGCAGCAGGAATTTAGGAAGGAAGAGAGTGGTCTGACTTATCAGGGATGGTCTAATGACAGCCTTGAGGAAAAAGAGTGAGGAAAGGCAGAACTTAGGGAAGCCACGTGGTCCTGAGAAGGGAGTGAAGGCCCCTGGTTTGAATTATAGGTTTGGGTTTTCCTGTCCTGCCCGTGGATCCAGTGCTGTAGCTGGTTGCAGAGCTGCTGGGCACTTTACCTACATTATCCCATTTAAAACTAAAAACAGCACCGTGAGAAGATATTCTGGAACACTGGTTAGGAAAAGCTTGGCTAGGGCAATCGAATGACCTAGATTGCACAGCTAGAAAGTGGGGAGTGAGGGTTCAAGCCCTGGCCCAGTAGATGTGGGCCTGCACCTCCCTCAGCAGCTGGTTTTCCAGGTCCCTGCCATGCACCCCCCATCCTTTTCCATTCTTTGGGTAGCGGGGGCTTCCCCAGGTGGCAGCAACCTCTTTTCCCTTGGAAGGTATTTGGTTTCATGAAGATCTTTAGTGATCTAAATTAGAGACAAGATCAAAGATCAAAATTAGAGAAGATCAAAATTAGAGACAGGCAAAGGTAACTTGAAAAGTGTAGAAAACTTCCACCACTATGCAAGTAAGGCAGAGAAAAGGATGATGTATTGAGATTCCTGGATAGGAAATCACTGTCTTGTGTCCTGCCCAGCCCTCACCCTCGACCAGAAGCTCCCTGCAGCCAGATGCTCCCTCCCACAAAGTTTGCATATGTGACAGGCAGTACAAGGTCATACACATCATAATCAGCTAAGAACTTTTTAGCCAATGAAGGCCTAAAACATCTGTATCTGAGAAGCCAGAACAGTTCAGCTGTTCAGCTATAAGTCCTAGCAGTCTACTATACAGTGTAGTGGCCGGAGCAAACAAAACTGTAAGGCACACTTAAAATTGTGCTAAGAAGGTAGAGCTTGCGTTAAGTGTTATCAGCAACAAAACGAAAAACCAAAACCAAAAAACAAAAGCAAAAAAGATGGTGATAATAAAGAGGGCAAAAAGAAATTTGGGGAGGTCCTGGATATATTTAGATATATAGATTATAATAAGAGCAGGGCAGGAGGAACTAGATGTTTCTTCTTCCACTAGCTGTGGAAGTACTAGATGTTTATGGCATCTGAATGACTTCTTTCCAAACTCAAGTTGTAGACATTAAATATGTACAGCTTTTTGTATGTCAATCATATCTCAATAAACTGGTTTACAACAAAAAGTCAAGGCACAAGTATTTATACTTTATAGAACTTTTCTTTCAAAAGTATAGTTTTATCACTTTGGACACAGGTGACTGACTGAATTTCATACATCATTCTCTCAGAGGGGAAGAAAACACTGTAAACGAAGGGGAAGCCAAGGCTGCCTAGAAAGTGAAGATGCAGGGAGGGTGTCTTGGCTTCTCTTCAGCTGTCTCGTGTCACCCAAAGCAGTGCTTTGGAGGGCCAGCTTAGAGAAACTTATGACCTCTGCTTGGCCTTGTGTTCCTAAAAATTTAATGGGGAGGTCCCATTACAAACTAAGTTTGTAAATGCTTCACCATCTAGTTAAAAAATTGTAACTTAGCTGCTACTGGGACTTACACTACATATTTTCTGTAGAACACATTTATTTACCTTTCCTTCTAATAAAATACACCTGGCAATAAATAAAAGGCAGTAAAAGTATCCATGGTTTGCTATTAAAACTTGATATGTTTTAATGACAATTTTTAGTATACTGTTTTTGGATGGATCAGGTTCCCAATTAGGAAATGATCGAGATTGGCACCATGATACAAACACAATAATTTGTCCTGAGTACAGTGTCTTTACTCAGGTTAAATTCTCGGACCTTTAAATTATGTCTCCCCCTGTAAGATCAGATTGCACTTTAAAATGGTCAATATACTTCTACCAATGGGTCACTTGTATAAAAATGCCACTCTAAAACACATTAGTCTTTTTGGGTTTTTGTGTTTTTTGTGTTTTTTTTTTTTTAATGCAAACTACAGTCTAGTGAATTTAGTTCATCACACTCTTTAAAAAAAGACTACAGCGAGGGGGAAAAGAGTCCTTAAAATTTCAAGGACTTTTTTCTCCCTTTTTTGTAAGGAAAACCTCTCAAGAGGGTATCCAACCACTTCTTGGAGACATAATCATATGTAAAGAAAAGTGACCTGAATAAAGGCGGAATTAAAAAAAAAAAATCCTTAGTCCGTCTTAAGTTTGTTCTTCAATGTAGGCCAATCCTCTTTTATGGGGCGCTCCTAGCAATTAGCTAGCAATTTTATCCTGTGAGTCTAAAGGATTAAAGCAGGACCAAAGAACAAAAGGAACCGATTTGCTACCCTCTCCCATCAGTCCTTTCTTAACAAATCAGACTTCATTTCCTCTAGGGCCCTCCTTTCCCACCTAATCTGCTTTCTTTCTTCCTCCCATGGCCTCTCAGGGGAAAGATTCAGAAAGGTAACATTAGCTAATACCACCTAGACAAAATTCCTTCAGAATATACAAAAGTTTGAAAATGGCTTCAGAAACTAGAGGGTGCTTTTTTGTTTTCTCATTTTGGAATTCTGAGCAAAGTGTAACTCTTTTGATCATTGGATCTTAAAACGAATATAGTAGTAGGTACTAAGCCTCTCAGGTTAGGTTTACCATAAGTTTAGACACACTCCTTTCCCTCTTGCACACTATTCAAGACAGTGCTCCCATTAAGGTCACCACAGTAAAACAAGCACGGCCTGGGAATGTCAGATATGACATCTGTTGAACTTACTGTCCCATCTCTCACTGACGTGGGCCACATAAAAACCTCTCGAGCTCCTGGTTATTTTAAGGGGCCTGCTAATCCATTCCTTTTCCTTTATCCTTAAACCATTTCAAACAGATGAGTATCCACTCTATTTTTAAAGACCTCCAAGGAAGAGTCCACAGTCATTCTTAGCCAAATATTTAGAAATTAATTTCCCTTATGGTCTTTCCCTGTTGCTCTGCAAACACACTCCTTCCCATAGTCCTGCTATAAAGAGGAAGTATTGTAGCCATGACCTTTGAGAAGACCTACAGACCTCTTTTAAGGACAAAATAATTAATTTTATCCAGCAAACAATGACCTGAAAATATTCTAATGAAAAAAATTACCCTTAATTTTAAGTGTGGGTATACAACTCTGCAAATTTCTCCTATGCAGCCTTCTGCGGAAAGTGAAGACTTGAGACAAGTACTTACGCATTATCCTTATTTGGAAGCTCTGTGGAACTGCTGCAGAAACCAAGTCTGACTATTTATAATTCTACAGGACGGATGTTAGAAAAACAACTTTTTTTAAAAAAGATTTTATGAGAGAGAAAGAGAGAGAGAACTAGTGGGGGGTGGGGGAGGGGTGAGCAGGCTCCTAGCTGAGCAGGGAGCCCAAAGTAGGGCTTGATCCCAGGGCCTGGGGACCCTGGGATCATGACCTGAGCCGAAGGCAGACACTTAACCAACTGAGCCACTCAGGCATCCCCTAGCAAAACAAGGTTTTGCTTCAATACTAAATCTAGGGAACTGCTAAATCATAGAAGGCCTTAAGGCCAAGTACAGGCGGGAAACCTACATATAGATTAAACCCCATTTCACACATATGGCCTCAGGGAAAACATATGTAACAACCCCCCCAAAAGGTTTTTCTCATATACATGATGATGGACACACAGATCCAGAGTTTGAGAGTTACTGAGTCAAACCTAGAAAAGCATCGACCAATTGTGCTTCTTCAGGCCACCAGTCTCCACTTTTTAAAAAACTACATAGTACCAAAAGATGCTAGCGATAAAAGGGTTCGTGAAAATATTGATCCAACAAACCAAGTGGCTCCCTTACTAGCTTATTATCTGTAAGTCCAGTTAAAATATGAACTAGAAATAAATCATTGATGTAAAAATCCTCGAAGCTGATTCTCAGAGAAGAAATGAATATGCTCAAATGGCCAGAATGACGTCTAAACCCAGCGACTGCCAAATACAGCCTATGAAATGTCCCATCAAAATACAGATGTGAAATCAGGAAGCAGATGGCACAATTCTTTCTAAAACCTCACATAAGGGGACATTTTAGGCATTTCTGACTGTTGTACAAAAGAAAAGGATGTTTCATCAAGCATAACTCTCGCCAAGTTATGATAATAGGTTGCTCCAATCCTCCACTTGGCTCAGGAAGTAACTGGCTTAAATAGGGGAAGCAGGGAAGCAGCTCTCCATAGGGGACATGGAACACAAACCCTAATTGTGCAAGGTGGAAAAATCACTGTGGCTCTGGATGAATTTCAGAAGAATCGGGCTGTTTCATGGTCAGAAGGCAGCACTTCCTTAGTTGTATCATTCAGCTGATAACGCTTCGTGTCAGGAAATCACCTTTTCTATTTGAGATTCCTTTGGGTTTTCTGAGTCATTTTCTTGTTTCCCAGGCTGCATATACCACTCTTGAAACCTCCCAGACAATGAATAGCAATGAATACTGTCTTCTCAGAGCCCACTCATCTTTGTAAGATTTGATGGACACCACTTTTCTCAATTTCATTGTCTATAAACCTGCAATCACATACAAATGGGGAAAAGTTTGTGAAACATTTCATTTCCCATATAAATAGTAAAAATGAATCACTGTTACAGCACGATGAACAACATACAAAGCAGGATTGGGAGAGGTCTATTTCACACAACTGCATCTCAGTTTCTGATCTGGATGAAATCTTGCAAAATGTGAGAGAATTCCCTGTTTCATATATTCTATATTCAGAGTTAACAGACTGGCTTTTGAGTTTACATCTAACTCACTAATTGAACTTAAAGCTCTCAAAAATCAAAAAACAATGCTTTTTGGTAAAGAAAGACTTTTAAGTTGGAACAGGTATTGAATGAAAACTTGTAACATATTCTGAAAGTTTCAAATTCTGAGAATAACTGGACCATCTGTGGGAGTTAAAATGTCATGCATTAGATGGTATTTCAAACTTACAGATAGGGAACAACTCTCCATTCACAGATTTCTGTTAAGACCAGGTCTTTCTACAGGCCACCAAGTCATAGGTGAGACAATGAACTGAGTTATAAAATAGCCTTTTAGAATACAGAGGATACAAAATCAGTTTCTGCAAATCTCTTTTCCTCCTTTAACCTTTAACTTTCAGCCTAAATCTGCTCTCTCCTTTGGGAGTTCCTGGTGTATTTCTGTGAGTTGTTCTCCACTTCAGTAGCAGAGTCCACCAAAACCCATTATTATTAAGAGGCTATCTGTCAAAGCATACTTTTCCACTCTTTGTGAGGCTCTAAATGACTATAACCACACACATATACAAAAATACATAGGTATATGCAAAAGGAAGATAAACCAAGAGCACTTCAGTATTGGTTTAACACTCTCTCCATCTACTTTATATACCATACAAACCACAAATAGTATTTAGGCATTAAAAATACACAGACTAAAAAAATAGGACTTTAAAAATGCACAAACCATCTACACCAGTTTCTCTGCGTTTTGTTACACCTCTCACCATCTCTTAAATCAAAGCCTTAGAAAGTGAAAATCTAAATAGCTGAAAACCACAGCAGATTGAGAATTATTAAGCTACATCTTACACAGGACTTACCTGTGTTACCATCTTTGAGATTTCACCAAGAACCAGATTCACGTAGGGCACAAGGGCCACAGTTCCTTTTTCACAAAATATTCCCACATACTTTACATAAGTGTACAGTTCTGTGTCTAGTACTTGGCATGTCTGAGGTTAAAATTTGATTATCGGTATTTAATGGAATCAGGTCAGGTGCTTCTCTGGGATCTACCATGTTAACCTTCAAGGTTAAACACAGAGAAGAGGTGGTAGGGTTGGATCCAAAACTAAAGAACACTCCATTTGTGGGGTACCTTTTTGTTGATTCTGACCTCAGAATCTTGCCACCTCAGCAGCTACTTTAACTGAGTTATTGCTTCTACTGGCCCTGGAACTCCCTTTCAGTGATTATTTCTTCCTTTAAACCATTTACAGCTGTGGAATATAGTCTACTATAAGAATATAGTGAAGGTCAAAGGACATTTCCTATGTGCTACCAATGACTCACGATGAGTCACAGTCCAAGACAGATAATTTACACTTAACAAGCAAACAAAAAACTTAAAATATCATTTACTTCATTAAAAATCTTGTTCAAAACCCTAAACAAAACTTATCCCGTTAGTAGAAATAGTCACTCATAATTTTTTAATAAGTACATTTTAGTAACCTTTTATTCTCACACAAAGAAATCTAACTTTCTGAAAAAAGAAACTGCTACACAGAATCCTTTAACATAGTTTGTATCATTCCAAATGAACAGGTAAGAGATGTGAGGGACCTCTGTGGTCATGGGTAAGCCCTAGATATCCCTTAGCTCAGGATCAATACCAGTTTATCGGGTGCCTGGGTGGCTCAGTGGGTTGAAGCCTCCGACTTTGGCTCAGGTCATGATCTCAGGGTCCTGGGATCGAGGCCTGAAGCAGGCTCCCTGGCATTGGGCTCTCTGCTCGGCAGGGAGCCTGCTTCCTCCTCTCTCTGCCTACTTGTGATCTCTCCCTCTCTGTTAAATAAATAAATAAAAATCTTAAAAAAATTTTTTTTTTAAAGAGACCAGTTTATTCCTTAACTTCAGGCAAGTGACAGTGGTTCCTCAGTATACCCTTTCAAATAAACTATTATTCTTGATAATGAATATACCAAAGGAAACAGAAAAGAATGAGAGAGAAAACTGGAAAGTAATAGTACAATATAAACATTTCCATCCTAATAGTTAAGGACTCTAGGAAACAAATGGTACCAACTTTACATGTCTGAAAAGACTTTAACATATAGAACATTTAAAAGAAAAAAGAGAAATCACCCTTCTAAGTACTTTGAAGGCATGTTACCCTGTAGGTTTACATGTGAGAAAGTCTTAAGGACCATCAAATATGTAGAAATAGGAATTCCAAATATTTCAGTTCTCTGAATATACAAAACCAAATAAGGTACAAAGACCTCAAGAGTAAACCCATACTGAGTTTATAACGTTTCAATTTATGTGATTTAGGGTCCTTCTATTTTGTCCTGTAAGATAATTTAAATAGTTCTCTCTGTTGCACATGTCCAAATTTATTCAGACTGTTAGAGATGTGTTCATTCTGAAACTTTAGAACACAATAGGCTCTAAAATTTTCCAAATTCTATTGTTGGCATAATCTAATTCAAAATCTAAAAGTCTCCAAAGAGACTCAGAGACTTTCATTAAAACCCCCTGCTTACTTACCTGCAAACTCAAACTTGAAATATGTACAAGAACATACACTACTAGTTATAATAAATAAATTAGAATGATCATTGAAATGTCCATCCAGGAGGCCCTAAATTTTCCTACTTGGCTTTCAAACAACCTACACTTCTGTGCATTACATACTGACACCCCTAAAGAGACTTCCTAAGCTGATCCCAGATACTTACATACAGCAGATAAATAACATTTACAGCTATCATACCTCACTGGTGCTGGTTTGTGTAGTTATGTGACCATCTTGCTGCATTTGTTCTTTATATTTTGAGTAAGTGGAGGAGGTAAAAAAAAAAAAATCAAATGGCTGACATTATATATGAACCACTGATCTTTAAATTTAACACAACTGGGACAAGAATAGAAATCAGGAGGAATAAGCAATCTTTCACCCCAGCTGGTGCTCAAAGGACTTAAACCAGTGGACTGTGTTCAAACGAGAAAAAGAGCAAGGCAAGGAACATACAGGAAATACTGGAAATAAATTATCTAAGATTATGTCTAAAAAATAAAGGAAAAGTGGGTATTCTGGAATCACTTAAGATCTCTACAACTCCTCCCCATTTAGTCCATTATGTTTTGCAGAACTACTTTTCACATACATCTTCAGGAATGTATTCAGCGTAAGAGAAGGGAACTTCTTGTGCTGGAAAAAAAAAAAAAGAACAAGAAAAAAGAAAAAAAGAAAAAAATTGGCCCCAAACCAATTTTTTTGTACTTAGTGAATGATTCTGCATGAATCTGTATGAATAAAAATTAGAAAAAATTGCCTTGGCAATGAACAAATATGCAAACCAAGAAATTAAATACTGATGTACAGCAAAAGTTGCTACACAAGAGACGTTTATTAATGTTTTGTTGTATTTACAGTTTCAACATAGCAAACCAAGGTGAATTACTACTTGGCAGAAAGTACATCATTCTACGGTTATAACGGTTATAACTCATCGGTTTCTGCTAACACATTGTAAAAGCAAGTAGTACTACAGTATGTTAGGGATCATCTCAAAAGTTCCCCACTAATCCTTTCTTTGCTCAGTCCTAAGTACCTCTTCCCCTCCCTACTCCAGCCCCTGGCCTAATCATCAGGAGAGGCCCCCCCCCACCAGCCAAAAACGGAAAAAGGGGGGCGGGTAGGGACTCTAATCAAACAGAAAGTGTCAAGAATTCTATTTTAGTAATTAAGCTGCATTTGTCCTTGTCCTTTTTATTTTATACAGTAACAACACCTTTACAATTTTTTAGGTTCATAACATAGAACAATAAGGTACTGCAAAATTTAGAATAGACTATAAAAAATTAATGCTTATTTTTTACCAATTAAGAACATATTCTTGACCATACCTTAAATGTATTTTGCACTATGATTTTGCTTCCAGGTGTTCACAGAACAAGTGAATAAATTTCCAGGTTAATTTTAACAGCAAGTATAGATTATGTGCAGAAATACAGTCAAAACAAAAGTTTTAACTTTTGAGAAAACCCCTTTAAAATGGCCAGCATTATACATATCTTACACTAAAATACTTAATTCCAAGTTCATGTTGAGACGGAGGATGAATAAAGCAAGACTGCCCCCTACTGACTACAGGGACAAGGCTCATGCTATTTAAAATGACTACAAACAATAGATAAGGCATTATTAATACATCACAGACTTGATTGCGAGAGCTTTTCAAACATTAACCACTAATGATTCAATGATTACAGATTTTTGCATTAACTATTAAAATTTTACACCTAGTAACAAATAAAGAGAAATGATCTTTTTCAACAGTACTTTTTATTTTTTTAAAGCAGGTGATTATTCCTCTGTGTTCTGCATCTTGATTCACTTCCTGCAGGTGTTCTCTTGCTTCTTCAGAGAGAATTCATAAACGCAGGAAGGCCTTTGCCAGAAAACATCTGCCAGAGAAGGATATTGAATATTGAAACTCTAGTTAGCTTGTTATTTTGGCCAAGAGAAGGATGTAGTCACAAAAGAAGACAGGATGTTTGGAGACACCAGAAGTACATTTTAACACAGCTTTAAGATTACTATACACTGACATCATACTATTCAATAAACATTAAACTTTCAGTTCTTAAAGTTACCAAGGACTCTAGAATTAGGAAGAACTTGAATGCTTTCTCTAAAGCCCATAAGGCCAGGAGTCTCTCTCTCCAAACTTCCTCACCAAAGAATGAAATGCAAATACCACTTCCTTATCCTGCACCTAACCTCCACAACAATGACTGTAACTTGGGGCCTATGCCACAGTAGAATCTAGGTGCAGATGTAGGTTTCCTGATACACCTGAAGCTACTGTTTACCCTGCCAATTCTGCCAGATCTGACACAAAGATTTCCAATAAGGACGCCAATGCTGTCATGCTGTACTCAGAGCATGGCAAAGTTAAAGACAACTGTAAACTCACAGGTATCATAGAGACTTCTTTTTAATCAATTAGGGAAAAAAGTTGATGAAATTGTTTTTAAAGATTTATTTATTTGACAGAGAGACAGAGCGAGAGAGGGAGCACAAGCAGGGCTGGAGAGGGAGAAGCAGGCTTCCCGCTGAGCAGGAGCCTGATGCAGGGCTGGATGCCAGGACCCTGGGATCATGACCTGAGCTTAAGGCAGACACTTAATGACTGAGCCACCCAAGTGCCCCAATAAAACTAATTTTTTAAAAAAGAAAAACACATGACTGAAATAAACACTCTTCAAATAATGTCCATATACTGTAAAGTCCGGTTTTCATCCAGCACTTTGAGGAATTTCTGTACTGGTCTAATTGTTTTGGTTTTCATGGAAATTAATGGAGGAGAAGTACGAGTAACTCCTGATATTCATGCTAAAGAAAACCACTGAAGAGATACATGCTATCTAATAAATATCTGAGAAACTACCTTGTGGTACCCTGCGCCAAGGGTGAGTTGGATGAGCTACTATGTAAACCCTTAGCTTAATTCTCCACTTTTCCAAATTCCTGTAAAAGCTCCAAGCAGCCCTTTTCTACCTTTTCTGCTTAGACAACTGCATCCAGTTTTTAAAAGGCTGACAAAATGCAGAGGAGCTACAACAAAAGAGGAAATTAACATATGCTTCCTTAACCTGCTAACATTCTCCCAGATCCCAAATTCAGTTGGTATTCAAGGAAACCAGGACCACTGACAGAAGAGCAACTCTTCTGTTTAGACTGAGAGACCTCAAGACATGCAGGGACAAAGACATGTTAACACAAGGAACTCAAAAAACCAAGAAGCAAAAAGTTATCTCCACAGACCAACGTCAAATGGAGGTTTCTGCCAGGAGGCTAGACTTAGCACAAACTTAAGTAACTCCAGTTTTAGCTGTTTCCATGAAAATTGATGTAACTATTTCTATTCACCAAACACTATAATCTGTAAGAGCATGCAGACCAGATAACTACCTGGCACTTTCCTTTGACCATGCTGCTTCCACAGAGGTGAATTAGCTTTAATAGCTCTCTCAAAGTCAGAGCCATGCAGCAAACACTCGAATTCCACTACGAGCACCTAGACAGATTAGTAATGGGTGATCTCAACCACTGTACAGACTCCAGAAGAAAACAACCGCGAGAGGCGCTCACTGCTCTCTTAGACCTGGAGGCCTGTTCAGATGGACCTGACTCATCACTTTTTAACCAAAGCAATGGTGGCACACAACTGGAGGGCAGAAGGGTTTTAGGGACTGTGTGCTTCATTACTAAATTGTAGATCAGATCGCTTCAGAAACCAAAGGAACCAGGAGCCTACTGATCATTTCATTTTAAGAGGAAGACAATCATCTCTTCCTAACACTATGTGAATTTTTTAAGCAAAAATTTCACTGAAAACATTTCTACTACCTTGCTACTTTGTAACACAGTCCAACTTTAACTTGAGGTAAACTTCCTTTGATAAATTAGAAGAGGTACTAAAGAGGGGGAAGATTACAGAATGAGACAACTCAAAACATTTATCATCATATGGGGGAAAATTTAAATATTTGGTGTTTAATAGGAAAAGCTCATCAGGTCACAGGAATCATTTAATTATGAGGGGCCCTATCTCATTAATGCCAGGGCTTAAAAAACTTTCTTCCCTCAGGGCGCCTGGGTGGCTCAGTCATTCAACTATCTGGCCTTTGGCTCAAGTCATGATGCCAGTCTCCTGGGATCAAATCCCGAATCCAGGCTCCCTGCTCAGTAGGGAGTCTGCTCTTCCCTCTCCCTCTTCTCCTTGGCCAAAGCATGAGAGCGCTTTCTCTCTCCAAAACAAAACAAAAAAACACCCCAAAACTTTCTTTCTTATTTCACAAATGGTTAAAATAACAGAATTTAAACTCTACCGTGCTTCATACGTGCAAGCACTTTCAGAGTAGTGCTGGCTACAGCTGTGTTCCCACGTTCCAGCTACGGTAGCTAAACCCTCAACTACTTGGCAGCATCCCAGGAAGTGGTATTCCACAGGTATTTATTTTCCAGTTAGCTGGTAAATAAGAAAAAGTATGAACACTGTACATTTTGACCATTTCAGATAAAGAGGTTTCTAAAAGGGATCTGTTTCTTTTTAAACACCACAGAAGGAACGTTTGCATTTTGCTCTTCTGCTCCCTCACGGTCACACACTTTTGGGTGCTGCCGGACCCACCTCTAGCAGTTCCTTTTGGCTCTTCTTGCTGTGGGGGGGAGGAAATCAGGTTTCCTTTTTAAGCTTAGATGAGCTCCCAAAAGGGAACCTGAAAGCAGTCCCTGGGATAGTAATACATGAGCTTCAGCATTTGCCTTCTGTAACAACTACTTGAGCTGATTGGAAAGAGGCCTTTTGGGGTCATTTCAAGATCTGTTTGTGTGTACCGTGTTTTGGGTCACCTGAAAAGTCCCTATTCTTATACCTTTTTCCAGTAAAATGCCAGATCTTAAGACCGCATGGGAATTGAGTTATTTTTCATGGCAAAGCTATTTTAAAAGTGCCTACCTGTGTCTTTCTGGCAAAAAGTAAGCCTACAGCTAGCTTTTAACTAGCAACAACTACATTAAGTGAAGTAAGAAGTCTCGAGGAAAGTAAATAAAATCCTCATTCCTCACAAGATGGTTTGCTAGCACAACTTCCAACTAAATTAAATGTCCTGTGAACCAGAAAAATATTCTACATTTGGATCTAGATGAACAGTTCTTACCCCTGTCAGTGGACAAAGGAAACTCAGTCCCATGGGATATTACGGCTTTTCAGATTTACTCTGGGGATACTGACAATTAGTAAGGAAGTCATTAGAATTCTAAATGTTGCTCTAAGTCCCCAAACCCCTAATTTAGAGCTCTGAATCCTCTGGGGATGTCAGAAATGATTTCAAATTGACTAGAACAGCAAAGTCAGGCAGAAATGGAAAGAAACCTACTATGCTTCCACAGGGGGATGCTCGAAGTTTCTGACAACTCCTAAAGCACAATAAGCTTTCTGACTCCAAAATACAGAGAATCGCAGGCCTATTGTGTCCCTTCACAGCTCCGGGAGCATCAGTACTAAGGACTGCCTACTTCACATCATAACCCCTCAAAAAACACGATTTGCTCTACATTTAGAATACTCCTAGAAAACATTTCAGAATCCAAACAAAACAGTACGATTTTTATAAACAAAAGCCCCTCAATACAATACAGTCTCGGACAATACAGGAAAACCAAGAACTTCAGGATTTCTCCTAACCTGGCTGTTACTTATTACGTATTAGAAACAAGATGAGAAAGGGATGCCAAAAAGCCTGCTTCTCCCTCTCTCACTCCCCCTGCTTGTGTTCCCTCTCTTGCTCTGTCTCTCTGTCAAATAAATACATTTCCAAAAAAAATTTTTATCAACTTTTTTCAGAGCTATGTGCCCCCAAATACATAGACTTTTTCTTCCTAATTGATGAAAAAGAAGTCTTTGTGATACCTGTGAGTTTACAGTTGTCTTTAACTTTGCCATGCTCTGAGTACAGCATGACAGCATTGGCATCCTTATCTGACATTCTCTCTCTGTGTCAAATAAACAAACAAACAAACAAACAAATAAATAAAATCTTAAAAAAGAAAGAAACAAGACGAGGAAGGTATGCAATCCCCTAGTAAATATCAAAACTTCCTTCTAACTGAAGAATGAAGAGAACAGAGATGTGATCTCAATCCATTCAGAAATTCAAAGCTACCATTTGACTAGACTAATGGAACCTATTCTTTCTAAAAAAGAGAAAAAGGGGCTCCTGGCTGGCTCAGTCAGTAAAGCATGTGACTCTTGATCTCAGGGTTGTAATTTTGAGCCCCAATTTATAGCTACTTAAAAATAATTTTAAAATATTAAAAAAGAGAGAGAGATGGGGCGACTGGCCAACTCAGTTGGTTAAGCCACTGCCTTCGGCTCAGGTCAAGATCCTGGAGTCCTGGGACTGAGTCCCACATCGGGCTCCCCACTCTGCAGGGAGTCTGCTTCTCCCTCTGACCTTCTCCCCTCTCATGCTCTCACTCACACTCTCTCTCAAATAAATAAATAAAATCTTAAAAAAAAATAAAAATAAAAACAGAGCGAGAGAGAAAGAAATCTGCCCGTCAGGATACTTTGGGCACCAAAAGATTAGGGGAAATCTATAGGTAATTTTGGCACCCTTTCTAAGAAGGAAAACCATGGCAACCTAAAATAATTAGCTTTTGAATCCTTGGTAAGTAACCTAAGGAGGGACGCCTGGGTGGCTCAGTTGGTTAAGCAACTGCCTTCGGCTCAGGGCATGGTCCCGGAGATCCGGGATCGAGTCCCACATCGGGCTCCCTGCTCTGCGGGAAGCCTGCTTCTCCCTCTCTCACTCCCCCTGCTTGTGTTCCCTCTCTGGCTGTGTTTCTCTCTGTCAAATAAATAAAATCTTAAAAAAAAAAAAAAAAAAAACCTAAGGCTTAGAAATAATTACCAATTATACTGAGATATTGAGAGGAAAGAAAGATGACAACAACCGTAACTGCATAAAACTGTGGAGAACATCTGATAAGTCCCTTATTAAAGTCAGGATGTCCCAGACACAAAGACACACATTCACTGGCATTAGGGACTAGGCCAACAATGTTAATGTCCACCTGTGTCCTAGTTCAAGTTCAGGATATGCCACACACTTTTATTTTTATTTATTTATTTTTTTAAGATTTTATTTTATTTATTTGATGGAGAGAAATACAGCTAGAGAGGGAACACAAGCAGAGGGAGTGAGAGAGGGAGAAGCAGACCTCCTGCTGAGCAGGGAGCCTGATGTGGGGCTCCATCCTGGGACTCTGGAATCATGACCTGAGCCAAAGGCAGATGCTTCATGACTCAAGCGCCCCTATGCCACACACTTCTAAACATGCAATAGAGCATTTGCCTTCTCAAAAAAAAAAAAAAAAAAAAAAAAAAAAAAAATCAACACGTGATTATCTTGATGATTATAATTTTCTTTCAAATAAAAGTGCATACTCCATTGCAGAAACTTACTTTAACCAACACAAGCCTAAATTCTTTGTATGCTTTAACTTCTGCAAGAAATGCCTTATGAATACACTCCACCACCATGCAGACATCTGAGCTTATCTATCACTATAATTGTCTGTTACTTACATAAGAATATTTAATTGTACATATAAAGTGCTTAAAGTAGTATGTGATATACAGAAAACCTGAAAAATGTTATACCATGCTTGAAAAATTTGTCATATTCAAGAAGTTCTCATATTATTCTGTTGCTTACAAACTTTTAATGCTGTCCCCCATCTCTTTGCAAATTAAATATGGAGGCCACTTTCTTTCCTAGAAGCACATAGCCTAATACCACCATGAATCTTCAAAACTGACAACTCCCCTCTTAGCATATAATTATCTACACAAACTGTGACTACCGTACAGAAAATACAGAACAAATTAATGTTCATGAAGGGTTAGCCTTTTAGTAAGCCAACATGTCACTGGATTTTAAGGGCTGCTCTATGAATTCCATACAGTTCCACTGCAAATGAGCTTAGTACTCAGTACTTACATACTTAGTACTTAGGTATTTGAGAGCACTACCTCAACCTGGCTTTTTCAGCCTTGACCTTCCACACTCCTTTATGCTATAATCAAACTGCTGTCCCTTGAGCAAGCTCTATTGTTCCTTGCCTCTATTTACTCTTCACTCTCCTTCAAGTGATTCTGAAATCTTCCCCGACTTACCCAATTTTCACTAGTTCTACTATCTACCACTTCACATCTATCTCAATTGGTATACCCTTTACAAAACCTTGCTCTTTTGGGGGGTGGCTGACTGGCTCAGTCAGTACAGCATGTGACTCCTGATCTTGGGGTTTTGAGTTTGAGCCCCCACTGGGTGCAGAGATTACTTTAAAATAAAATCTTAAAGAAAAAAACCCCAAAACAAAAAGTCTTGCCTGATCTTCAACTAGCCTAGCCCCTAGGTTGCAAGGTTCCCCTCCACGACCCACTCATGCCCAAAAGTCTTAAGTAACAAGTGAGCTAAGTTCAAGAAGTCCTATATCTTGTTTCCAGAGAGGTCTCTCTCTGCTGTACTCCTTCCCAAGATTCCGCAGCTCTTCCTTTATGTAGCTACTGAGAGAAGATGGAACAAGCTCTGGGGAAAACTACATAGGAATCAAAGAGGAGCCTCGAGAAGGCTTAGACCTTCTGTTCCAGCTAGGCAGAGGAAAAGGCCCTTTCCCCTTCCTTCCCTTGAATTTGACCCTCCTTACTACCAAAGTGGTAATGTCAGGGTATGAACCTAAGGGCACCAGGAAAGCCTCCCTGACTAATTTTAAGAGATGGAAGCCTTGGTGGGTTTTTAACTAAACTAGACAAAAGGAGTTTCTAACACGGCCAATGGTTTTTTCGCGTTGGGAGCTCTGGGCTTTAGGGGATGTAATTAAAGCTCAGTGATTAGGCCTGAAAGGCTCCCTCCCAGTACTTTCCTCTGGAACTGGTACAACAAGCAATGGCTTCAGGAATCAAAACGCAAAGATCCAGGACCCCACAGTTGCAGCCAAATATCCTAGCTCCTTGATGACTACTAAGACTCCAGACTCTTGTGTATTGTCAGAATATGAGATAATGTCTTCCTCTATGGCAGTTTTTCTAACTTGCCCTTTTCAACAGCTTTGCATGAAAATACCCCTTACTAAAGTAGAAACTGCTAAAAGGCAAGGATTGTGGCTACCTTACTGCCTGTCTCTGTGTTTCCTACTACAGGGCATATACTCTACTCTGAACCTGAAGACCAAGCTGCAAAATATCACGTGATTATTCTGGGACTAGAATAAACTTTCTTTTTTAAATACCTTTAATATAAAAAAATAAAAATAAAAAAAAAATAAAAAATAAATAAATACCTTTAATAAATAAAGAGAACTCTGGTCCTGGGGAGATTTGAGAAAGTTTCTGGCATCTTCCGAACCTTTGCATAATTGATAAATCCTCTGAGAAACAGGAGAAAGCCTGATTTAAAAAAGAAAGGTCAAGAATGAATTTATAGTTTTTGTATTAAGTCCCCTCCTCAGAAACATCTCTCTTGATAACACTACTTTGTTTTTCTGCTAAAAAAAAGCTATCAAAATATGAGTAATTTTCTCCAAAATTTCCACAGGATTTCCATTTCTCAATGAGAAGACACAATCTCAAGAGCCCAAATGAAAGTCTTTTTGCACATTAAGAACCCAATTGATATAGAGGGGAAATAAAAAATCTTAGGATGGAGTTAAGCATGTACATTTGGCAACCTGAGAAGCAGTATCAAAACCTACCTTCCAGGTTCCAAAAAAGTATTTCAAAATAATTAACTACTCCCTGTCCTCCCCACCAAAAGGACAGGTTATAAAATATTTTTCTCAAGTTAAAAAAAAAAAAATTCATCCCTTCTTGCCATCTTTTTTTTCTGCCAACAGTACACATGCTGTCCACTAGATGTCAGGATCCCCTTACGTATTAGAATTCTTTTTAATTTATTTATTTTTTCTCAACACCAATTCTTGTATTCTTAACTGTGAACTCTATTTCTCTATTCTTAAAAAATACAGACAAGCACAGTACACTTGGCTATTTATCTACCAGGCACTAAGGGAGTAATTCTGTGTGTCTACGCCAGCAGCTATTCATTCACAGTTGGCACCTCTTCTAACAAACTGTGGGGAAGGTGATGTGCCCCCTCCAATGACAGCTCACATGCTCCTGGTCCTCCTCCTTTAGAGCTGGTCCCTGAGTCTTCAGAGATCTTTTAAAAACAGCTTTATGGTGATGTAATTCACATCCCACGAAGTTCACTCATTTAATGTATAGAGTTAACAGGCTTTAATTTTAGTATACTTATGGAGCTATACAACCAAAACTATTATCTTTATTTTAGAACATTTTTATCACTAAAAAACTTGGTACCCATTCGGCAATCACTACTCATTCCCATTCTGTTTGGCAGCAAAAGCAGTGAAGTGACTGTCGAACAGAGGTCACCGGACCCTAGTGAAATGAAGAGCACATAGAACCTCTATGGAGGAGCCACTTACAGTTCTGCTCCAGTCAAAGGGGAGGATCCCATGTGGAAAGAGAGGCCTGTTTTACTAGATATTCCAAGTTTTAGGAAAAGTAAAAAAAATTCAGACATCTTATGCAGAAACTCTTGACTTTTAAACAATGGTGACTAATCAACCTCTGAAAAAAACTCTGAAAAAAGCCTCTGAAAATAACTGTGTAAGAAACTAACTACAACTACCAGCTAGATGCAGCTCACCGGCTGCCAGCTTCAGAGCTGTGTTGACCTGTTGCAACAACACAAAACACCCAAAAACTGGTTTTCTCTGGAAGAGAAATTCCAAAAATGACCCAAGCATTGGGTTCAAATGCACAAATGATATCTGAAGCCTCACCATTTTTTTTTTTGCTTACTAGTACACAGTAAGATAGAAAGATTAATTACAAGTATTATAAATTCATTTCCCACGAAACTTTAATATAGGAAGACCATCAATTCATTAGTTTCTTTAAATTATCTGTGTTGTCAACAATCAAAACAGGAAATACTGTGAAAACACTGAAAATAAGCTTAATGGCTGGTCCATTCAGGATCTGCTTAGATTTAGGCTTGGGAAGTGGGGGGAAAAACAGCCTTTTTCTTAAAAATACAATTTTGAGAATAAGCAAACCAAGAAACTACTCCTCCAAAGTAACTCTTCTTTGGGGGCATTTTTATCATTAAGTATCTCAGTAATTAAGGGAAGGGGGAAAAGCATGACTTCCCTTTTCGTGGAATTCTAATGACTATCTTGCAGAGTAGATGGTGCTGCTGGAGAGGTTGGGGGTGGTGTGATGCAAGACCTGTATTTTCCAAGTAAAATGTAGATTCAGTAATGCATGGTCTATCACCACAGGCAAAGCAGGTAGGTCCTGAATGTATGAAGCTACTCTTGGGCATGGGTGCTACACTGTACTAACTAGACCCATTAACAGCATTGCCACCAGGGAGCTTAATTAAGGAGGCAACAAGAAGGCCCAAAACAGGAGAATGGAGAAAGTGATATCACAGAAGCCGGGAGAGGCAATTATACCATCTTTAACAGCTACCGATGGCCCTGCTATAATTCTGTAGAAACGACAGCAGTGATGGTGGTCTATTATCATATCATATATATTCTCTATACAAGAATGAAGAAGCCACTATTATTCACCCCAATGTTCATTTCTTTGCTTTAAAGTGTCTTGAAAGAAGAGATTTTAAAATAAAGAGTAAAAAAGGTAATTTAAGATGAACAACCTGAAATTGCCTAGCATATATGTATATTTTTTTTAAAAAGCCTCCTCCTTACTGCAAAATCATTCTTACTCTCACCAGTACTGAACTAAAGAATTCTGAAAACCTAGTAATGATTCTTCCAGAATTCAGTCTAGCAAGGCTATACATTTTGTTTCCTCTTGACAGATCGGAACTGAGGATTGGCCACATATGCTCCTGAGTAGTTCAACTGGTTACAACATACCTATAAACAATTCAGGGTGGAGTTTGTAAACCCTTTTGTGGCGACAATTCTCCAGGGAGAAAAAACTCATAGACTACAAAGTTATCTTATTAGTGTTCCACTGGTCACATGGGAAACCAGAGAAGTATATATGAATGGCTTAGGAAAAATTGACCCCTCACTAACAGACGTTTTATTAATATGCACGTTCCTCTAATAGTGATGACAAACTAATATTTAAGAAATATTTTAAAAATTATATTTCTATTGCTATTACTGTAACATAAGCAAGATGAGGGGTTACTAGAAATAATTTTACTTCTAAAATTTAACAATTATTTTTTCTCTCCTTTGTCTCTGTTAAAAGCACTTACCTAAAACCAGGAACACCCACCAGAGCCAGTACTGACCATCAAAATATCCAGGGAAATAGGTGGAAAACTGAAAAATAAAGCAAATCAGTTTATAGTAGCTTAGCAGGTGGAATTTCACATTTTAACTTAAAGGCACACAAAACACAAGTCTTTTGTACACTAATGCTGTCAATTAGCTCTCACAATTTTTTCAGTGAAAATATTTTATATATTACTGCCTTGAAATGATTATCATATATGCAGATATAGTTCCCTTCATGGAAAGTGTATCTTGAAATATGATTTTGGCTTTACAGACTGTTATGAAATGCTCAAATCTGTTTTTTTCTTTTCTTAAAGAATTTCCCTACATAATACTCATCCTTCTCGAAATATGTGGGTTTTTTTAAAGATTTTTATTTATTTGACAGAGAGAGCACAAGTAGGGGAAGCAGCAGGAAGTGGGAGAAGCAGGCTCTGAGGTGAGCAGGGGCTCCATCACAGGACCCAGGGATCATGACATGAGCTGAAGGCAGCCACTTAATGATTGAGCCACCCCTAGAAATATGTTCTGATGATACTTTTACTTCGCCTATCCAATGCCAAAACCAATTATTTTATTCCTATTGTTCCAGGTATCACTTAACCTTGGAAGCTTTATCATGTACATCACAATAATCCCATTCCTTTGCCAAATAACAGTACATTCTGGCCAATGGGAAATGAAGGCTGCTGAGGTTTTCTTGCACTTCGGGAGCAAAGAAGAGAAGAAACAGTTTTCTTTCTTCTGTTGAGCATGGCTATGCTTCTAATGTGCTGCTTAAAACTGCCAAAGCCATCAGAACTCTAAAGGAGCAGCTGTACCAATGTGCTGAGGCAGAGGCATCAACTGTCCCTAACGATGTCAATGATACGATCCTCCACAGCAGGACTTGTTTTCATGGGACATAAATTTTCCCCACTGTTTTTTAAGCCATTTTGAGCTCAGTTTTCTGTTACTGCCAGACAATGGCATCCTGATACGACCTGATTCATTCAATTCTGTTTTAACATTTTAGTGAGCTCAGTGAAAATTTTAGTTAAAAAAAAGATGGGTAACTAATGTTATCTGTTTTCTATTGGGGCTTTGACATTCAAGAGTTTAACACAGTCTGAGCATTAAAATACAGGTTTTCGGGGTGCCTGGGTGGCTCAGTTGGTTGAGCGACTGCCTTCGGCTCGGGTCATGATCCCAGAGATCCGGGATCGGGTCCCACGTCGGGCTCTCTGCTCGGCGGGAAGCCTGCTTCTCCCTCTCTCACCCCCCCTGCTTGTGTTCCCTCTCTGGCTGTGTTTCTCTCTGTCAAATAAATAAAATCTTTTAAAAAAAAAAATACAGGTTTTCTTTCCTTTTTTTTTAAGATTTTATTTATTTATTTGACAGAAAGAGAGATCACAAATAGGCAGAGAGGCAGGCAGAGAGAGGGGGAAGCAGGCTCCCCGCTGAGCAGAGATTGGATGTGGGGCTCAACCAATCACAGGACCC
>PITA01011266.1:0-67617 GCA_004023965.1 Spilogale gracilis | reverse complement strand
CAGGTCTCCAGGATCATGACCTGAGCCGAAGGCAGTCACTTAACCAACTGAGCCACCCAGGCGCCCCATTTTTTTTTTAAAGTTTTTTTTTTTAATTTTTTTTTAAGATTTTATTTATTTGACAGTGAGAAGCACAGCTAGAGAGGGAACACAAGCAGAGGGAGTGAGAAAGGGAGAACTCTCTTTTTTTTAAAAGATTTTATTTATTTATTTTGACAGAGAGAGAGATCACAAAGAGGCAGGCAGAGAAAGAGGCTAGAAGCAGCCTGCTGAGCAGGGAGCCGGACGTGGGGTTCCATCCCAGGACCTGGGACCATGAGCAGAGCCAAAGGCAGAGGCTTAACCCTCTGAGCCCCCAGGCGCCCCTGGATTGGGGATTCTCTCGAGTGCTCTGTCCAGTGCAGTAGCCACCAGGCACAGGTGGCAAATCAAATTAAAATCTAAAAATATAAAAGTCGCTTCCTAAAAAAAAAAAAGTCGCTTCCTCAGTAGCACTAGCCACATTCTGGGTACCAGACTTAGCCAATAAACACGCAGGATGCTCGGAGAATTTGGATTTCAGGTACACAACGAGTAACTGTTCTTTTTTTTTTTTTTTTTAAAGATTTTATTTATTTGACAGAGAGAAACACAGCCAGAGAGGGAACACAAGCAGGGGGAGAGAGAGAGGGAGAAGCAGGCTTCCCGCCGAGCAGGCAGCCCGATGTGGGACTCGATCCGGGTCTCCGGGATCATGACCTGAGCCGAAGGCAGTCGTCCAACCAACTGAGCCACCCAGGCGCCCGAGTAACTGTTCTTAATGTAAGTATATCCCAAACAGTGTATGGGACATACTTATACTACAGAAGTATTCACTGTTTAGCTCAAATTCCAACTGAACAGCGTTTTCTGTGTTCTCTCTACACCTGAGCTAACATGCGGCTAATGGTCACTGTATTGGAGAGCACAGATACAGAACATTTCCTTCACACACAAAATTCTATGGGACATTGCTGATCTAGAAACTTCTAGAGGCTTGTCTGGTTTCTGGGCCAGGATGACTGGAAGGCTAGGTTTAGCTGGGACACATGGCCTCTCCCAAATGAGGCTTGACTTCTCCCAGCATAGCAGCTGGACTGAGAGACACAGAGCCAGAGAGAGGCCCCGGGGGAGCAAGGGTCAGCTAGAAATCAAGTCTTCTTCCTCTGGTCTATCCTGGGAAGGTAACTCCCACATCACTTCTGTCCCATTCTATGGTTTACACACGTGTCACTAAAGCCAGCTCAGAGTCAAGGGGGCAGGGAGCGGAGATTCACACACGGGATTGGAAATACCGCCTTGGACGGCGTTGGAGAAGACCTCCACAATACAAGGGAAGCCAGCCGGGCAGGGACTTGGGCTTTTCTGTTACATCAAATGAAGAGTCATGGAAGGTAGAGAGGGGTCATAATCGGACTTAGATTTTAAAATAAAGGGTACATGGTGAAGGTAGGAGCAGGGGCTTATCTGGGATGGAGCTAGGCTTCAGGTCCCAGACCTGCACCCACGCCCCTCCTCCTTCCCCCGCAAGGGGCCTTGCAGCCCACCACAGGGCATCTCCATCTTCTGTCCCCAGCTCTGAGGCAAGTCACATCTGGGCAGCTCCATGTCCCCTGTCCCTCCCAGGGGTAGGAGTGCTTTAACAGACAGTGCAAGCGGGGTCCAAAGCGCTGCAGACACAAACCGGACTTTCGAAATAAACACTGTGCAAGCCCCACAGGGGCCCAGTATGCGTTTCCAGCCTTTCCCTCGAGAGCGCCCAGACGGGATTTCCTGTCTTCCGGGCATTCCCCCAGCAGGCCAAGATCAGCTTCACGGAAGAAGGAATGGGGCTTTATCTACCGCCTATGTGCACATGCTCCCTGGCCCCTTCTCTGCTTCCCTGAGGATCCTTTCCTTGTACCCTTCCTCCTCCTGCTGCCCTCTTTTCAGCCCCCAGACAGGCTTGTCCACCTGCCTACCTCCAGGAGGAATTACGGGCTCCCGTGACCCGGTCAGCAGCTCCGAGGGGCGAAGGCCCTGCCAGCCAGAGCCAGAGCCAGCTTGGGCTCCAAGTTTCCACTCTGAGCGAACCGCTTTGCAGAAACCTCCCTTATGCTGCAGAACACGACAGTGGGGAGTTGCGGCTTCCAGCTCTGCCAAGAATGACAGTGTTATCAGGCCGGAATCAGGGTCACTGGCACTAGCCTAAAGCCCCCAGCAGCAGTTTCTAGTCGCTATTCTGGAATCTTGCCTTGTCTTGGGTTCATCATCCAGGGCATGAAAAGTTCCTTCTGGGGCTTTGCGGTGTGGACGGGACAAGGCAAGAAAAAGGACAATCTCCAGTCCACCTGCAAACAACTCTAAAGTGACAGGAGAGATCTGTGATGGGGCGGCGAAAAAAAATAAGACCAGTAACAGAGGGTTCCTGAAACAGGAGCAGCCCACAGCCCCCACGCCTGCCCCTGCCACGTAACTCCCCCCCCCCCCTTCCCGCAGCAAAGTTCAGCAGGAATCCCATACCCAAAGGCCCAAATCCCTCCCTTCTGAAAGAGGCTAAAAAATCCCTCCGGCTGAGGGCTGGAAGGCTTCTGTGGGAAAGAAAAACCGGCTGCAGGCTAGGATGATGGATCTCCTTTTCCTCAATGTTTTATTACAGGTCCCAGTTTCACAAGCTTTAAAGTTTTGTAAAGCGTAAAGACAGACCCAATTAAAATGAAAACCCTTCTAAAATGACCACAGACTTCAGTTTACTGAAACCTTTGCAGGAAGGGGTTTGCGTGCTGACAGAGGGCTGGGGAAGGGTGGGCTGGGCAGTGGAAACACAAGATGCTGAAGAGATGTTAAGGTTGCAGCCCACCTCTACATTCAGGTTCCTCGGCAGCTGCTGTGCCACTTGCCTTTCCCCCTGCAGAGGCTCTGCAGCACGGGGGACACACACCAGCTAGAGCACACGCCTTGCCTTCATGTTCCAGGACGTTGGCTACCTCTCTGCAGGTCAGTCTGGTTCCTCAGGAATACTGAGGACAAGACTGCCCAAAGGGAGGGATGGCTGTTGACTGACAGTGGTGGGAAAGGGCTGGAAACACTCCTCACTCACTCAGAACCCCATGGTTTCATGGAAATGACCACCAGACACAGTTGGGACTAAATTATCCTTGAAACCAAGACAGTCAAGCCTTGAAGCATAGTGGGCCAGCAGCTGGAGCTCCTTAAACCAGCAGTGACCCAAGGATGCCAAGTTCCCCACCCCAACCACACCAAACAATAAAATCTTAAAAAAACAAAACAAAACCCTGACACAGAGAAGCAAGCTTCCGTGTCTGGTCCATTTAGTAACTTAGGTTCCTGGCTCATCTTAACAATTGGCTAGGTGCAGAAGCAAGCCTTCAGGAGAGTTTAATAGAAAAGCTGCTCCCCATGGTAATCAGACATCAGCATTCTGCAACCCTGCGCCAGTTACAGCTGATCCAAGAGGGCGAAGTGGCAGGTAGGCGTCTTTTAGACAGCCAGGATGCCTAACGAAGTTACGGAGTTACCTAACAAAGGTTAAGATGTTAAGACTTCACAGGGGAACCCCTGGCAGGTATTAAATGTTCAGTCATCACCAGCAGGATCGATGTAGCCTTTCTGAGAACACAGCACCACTTGTGGGGATGATGCCTGTCAAAAATACAAACCCTAATCGACCCGAGCAAGCCAGGCAAACCCAGACGTGGGGACCTTCTAAAAATATTGCCAGTCAGTAGTCTCAAAAGGTTTTAGGATTAGAACATCGAGGCTAAGACTGTGGGCAGAGACCTTGAAGCCCTAGCACCATCGAGCATTAGCACCAACGGCAGTCCCGGGGCACACTTGGGCCTTGCTTTCCACAAAAACACTCCGTATGGTAACATGATTTATTACTTTATTATACACTTTATAAAAAGTCCACACACACACACCCCCCTCCTCCTATGGTCAAGAAGGGGGCTCATACCTTAACACAGAGAGGCCATCTTCTAAAGTAGGCCATATTATTTGTTCTTAAACCCTAAGATATTTCTCTCCCCTCAAATATTTATATGCCAACTACAAAAAATGGAGCTGTAAAGGGTATATAAAGACAAATGAGATTTTCTCACTCTTGTTATAGTACAATCACTTCAGGTCATTAAAGAACCATGAGTCTAAGAAGGGAGGGGGGAAAATCACATTAAGGAATGGAATGTGTAGGTTACCTGCAACAAGCAGCTACTTATTTGTCGCCAATGGCACCTACTCTCAACTAGCTGGTTTGTAGGGACATGGGCACATGAAACCACGAGACAACATGCACCAGGCCGTTGCTTACACTTGGTTCCAGAAGGCACGTTTCCTGCATTCTTTAATAACTAAAGACAAATTACAGGAGGACCCAGCACGTAGATTCTGACCACTCTGAGGTATTAAATGCATAAGGAAAAGATTAGTTATGTCCAAGTAGCATGCAATAGAAATATCTTTAAACCAACATGGTTAAGTGTTAAGATTTTTAGAAATCAAACTATTTATTCACATAATTTTAAACTGAAGTCAAAAGTAATAAATCTTCTGTGGTAATGATTTAAGTGCAAGTGATGCTGGCTTTCTTTCACATTCGCGTCCTTCATTCGGAGAAAAGGCAGATCAGTTGTTCTTGAACAAGTCAATGCAGCTCTGCAGGAGGGAGACATTGTTCTGGAAGACAAACGTCAAGGCAGATTAATGCATCTCTCTAGAGTCCACACCTCCCACCTACCTGTTAAAATTCAACCCCAATCTACCAACTTCCGCTTTTCATAAGAGATTTAAAGCCCCCAAATTGGGCTGGGCCGTTTCTTCATTAAATCGCAACTGAACCTCACCCTACTACATGCACCCCAATTTCATGTCGGTGAGTTCCAAGTCTTCCTGCTTGAACCAATGCTGACTGGCCAGTGCCAATTCCCTCCTGCCGTGGCTCCCTGCTGGGGCTCACACGCAGTGGCACCCAGGAAGGAGCCACAGCCCCGGGTCCGGCAGCACTGTTGGGGCTCACACGCTGGGACTCACACGCAGCAGCACCCAGGAGCCACAGGAGGAGCCATGTCAAGAAATTGAGCCAACTGCTCTGGGCAACACTTTCAAGGCTCCTTAAGGAAATTCTAATGCATACCCAACATTGAGAACCATCTTCCTCCATCTTTTCTGTACCAAATTAAGCTAGAGACATTAAATATACAAGTTCTTCTAAACAAAAAAGAAATTATCATAAGACATGAATATGCTCTTCTCAAAGGCAGTTATTTCATCATGATGTTACAGAATTTTGGTTTGCAGAAGAAAAAATAATCCGACAAGTTAACTCTCACCTACCTCACAGGAGATTAATTACACAAAGCAAACCTTATCTGCCCGATGATACTG
Organism: Spilogale gracilis; assembly: GCA_004023965.1. Classification (NCBI taxonomy): domain Eukaryota; kingdom Metazoa; phylum Chordata; class Mammalia; order Carnivora; family Mephitidae; genus Spilogale; species Spilogale gracilis. The sequence continues at coordinate 62,214 of PITA01011266.1, read as the reverse complement.
GGATAATGAACTGGGAAATTAACTTAAGGGGGGTAACCGTAACCCTAAAAGGCTGGCTTAATTTAAAAGGAAAAACAGTGGGGCGCCTGGGTGGCTCAGTTGGTTAAGCGACTGCCTTTGGCTCAGGTCATGATCCTGGAGACCGGGGATCGAGTCCCACATCAGGCTCCCTGCTCGCTGGGAAGCCTGCTTCTCCCTCTCTCACTCCCCCTGCTTGTGTTCCCTCTCTGGCTGTGTTTCTCTCTGCCAAATAAATAAAATCTTTAAAATAAATAAATAAAATCTTTAAAATAAATAAATAAAATAAATAAATGGAAAAACACTTACCCTGGCATGCTTTATTTCCAGTTCAGACATTTCAATTAGATTCTTTCTAAATGCTGCCACTCTCTTTCGTTTGAAATTGATTAGTTCTGTAAAAGAAAGTTACCAATAAAAGCTGAACAATGTTCATCTTTAATTTCCAAATATCATTCTTAACATAGAATATCCAAAGCTTTGCTACACATTTTCTCATATTTTAATGATCTCTGCAATTGGGACACACACTTGACAATACCACTGCCTTTAAGTATTTCAAGATTTTATTGAGTGTGTGTGAGAGAAAGAACCTGAGTCGGGAGGGCGTTGAAAGGGAGAAGCACACTCCTCTGCTAAGCAAGGAACCCAACGCGGGGCTCGATCCCAGAACCTTGGGATCATGACCTCAGCTGAAGGGAGATGCCTAACCAACTGAGCTACCCAGGCGCCTGCCTTTGTTTTTCAAGATTTATTTTTAAAGTACTCTCTATACCCAACACAGGGCTCAAACTTACAACCCTGAGATCAAGAGTCACACGCTCTAACTACTGAGGCAGCCAGGTGCCCCGCCATTGCCACACTCAATTACTGAGCATCAAAATCCAGGGAATGCCATGGACTACTTGGGAGAACCTATGAAATGAGCAGTCTTGCCTTGACTGCTCAATCTAGCCACCAGGCTTATGAGAAGACGACTGGGGAGGTGGTGAGCCACACATACATAACCTGCACCAATGGCTACTTCTTTAAGGATCATCTTTAAATTCTGAAACTACTGCTTATGTTCAGATCGCTTCTCTGTAAGATAGGAGACATAAGATGTAAAGGTGGCACCTATCACCAAACTCTATTCAAGATTAATGCCCCATTAGAAGTTAGGGTAAACCAGTAAGTACTTCGTCCGTTGGACTCCTTCCATAAATCACTCATCATCACTCCTTTGGTCAAAACCCTCCCTAGCTTAAGCTGGAGTTCCAGTCCTCAGGAGCAAACTTACCATCCTATACCAGGTCTAATGTAGCAATGACCAAAATAAATACCAAGCAGCCAACATCAAAGAGTAAAAACCTGTAAAACTAATCTTACCATGATGGGTTAATGACATTACCTTGGATATACTAAACAAGTCTTCCCAGAGGTCAAGATAAAACTCACCTTTCCCTCTAGGCCTGTACCCAGGACCAGGACTCAAACACTAACCTATCTAATCATCTGTCTTTGATGCGTGTTCACACACCACCACAATCTGTACTATGCTTGTTCAACTGACTATCAGTTTAGCCAAGAATTTCAGGAAGAACCTGGACCAGACGCAGACAAGTTAAGACCCATTCACTGCAGTATTCTACTTAATACTGTACTTCTAAATATAGTATACAGAGGCTCACACTTTAAGTAACAAGGATAAGATCTAATACAGGAACAAACCTTAGGCAAGGAGAGGCCTAAACTGGCACCACTATGAAGATTTGTGGTTTTTCTTTAAATCCCCCTGAAGCTATCACATGAAACTTGGGCCTATGTAATAACCTAAGATTTCAACTCAGTTTTGAACTTTATCCCTTTCCTTATAAATTAGCTAATTAAACAAAGGGCAAGAATTTATTTTACTATGCTAGTAAGCAGATTCCTTTGAAAGAATCTGAAAGACAGCCATGTGAGCATATCTGCATGCCCTTTCCAAGATTTTTGTACAGAGCAGCTCTGTCTCTTACAGCTAAGGAATTATAGCACTGAAAACAATGAGCCAAGAAAAAGGAACTCTATTGCTCACTGCTAGTTCTATCAGGACATTTTCAGATAATGCTTAAACTCCAGTACCACAGAGGAAGGGGAAAAAAGTTCTGAGAAAACAAAATCTTAAAACGAGACAGGGGAAAAAAAAAATGACTATTTCTCACAGAAACCTGAGTTTGGGGATGAATCAGGTACAGAGTATCACTATAATTACATTCACATTCAGGAAAATACATTCTTGGATGCCTGGGTGGCTCAGTTAAGTGCCTGCCTTCGGCTCAGGTCATCATCCTATGGTCCTGGGATGGAGCCCTGCATCAGGCTTCTTACTCAGCAGGGAGACTGCTTCTCCCTGCTGCTCCCCTTACTTGTTTCTATCAGACAAACATAATCTTACAAAAACCCATGACTTTAATAATGACAAGGAAGGAAAAAGGCTTGTGTTTAAAGGATGATGATGCCACGGGTGTGGAAAGAGAATGCTAGAACTGGAGGAGGATCACTTTTCTGCAACCATCACAGTAAAGGCTGCCTCAGGCAAGAATCAACAGACTAAAGTAGGGAGAAAGTAAGATGAAGAACAGGCTACCTGCAAGGTCTTAAACTGTCTCCCCACACACTGCTGATTAGCGGCAGAGGGAAAACTATAACTACACAGTGGAGAAACTGGGCAACACTTTGGGTAATCAAAATTAATGCCACAGATGAGGTGAAAATGGAACATAACGTGCCCTTGGATGTGACACCCGAAAAGACACATTACTGAGATAGTATCCTGCTGGAAAGGCATAACCAGAACCTATGCATGAGGGAATAGACATTCTGAAATAAGGAACACTATTCACTACTTGTAGAGACTGCAGTCCCCTAAAAGGCAAATGTCATTTTAAAAGATGGGGGTATGGGTCCCTTCCAAATTAAAGGAGACATAAGAGCTATGATAAGCTAACAGCAACCCTAGACAGGAGGACGTTACTGGGACAAACATCAAAACAAGACTAAAGATAAGAGATTGGAGTGTATTGTATCTAAGTTTACCAAAATCACTAAGTTATATTATAGGATGTAAAAAAAAAAAAAAAAATACACAACAAAAATTTTTTAGGGATAAAAGAACAAGAGAAACAACTTAATCTCAAAAGGTTGAAAAAGGAAAAAAAAAAAAAAATCCCACACCGTATGCATCTATAAAAATACATTTGCCACCATGTGTGTGCTCAAGTGAGGAAGCAGAAGCAAACTGAACAGCTAGGGAACTCCAAAGAATACACGGGTCTTCTCTACATTATCTGTGCAACTTTTCTCTGTAAGCTTGAAATTATCTCCAAATAAAAAGCAAAAAGTAAACAGTAGCCCTGCTCAACCTTCTTTCGCAGATTCAGAAAGCTGTTCGAATTTCTGACAGCATTCCTGCTGGTGTGCCTCAGCCAACTTGACATCTTTGCTTTTCAACCGGGCCTTATCCAAGGCTTTGTTTGAGTTCTCGTAGTCTGTGAGGGCTTTGGTACGTCTGTATAAGAGATCCTGAGAAAAAAATTAACAGACAGGACATGGTAGTTAAACTAATCCTGAAAAACTGCTAGAAACGAAAACAGGAAAATTAAGTATCTAAACTACTCTTAAAAAAGGCCCAAGTACTACAGTGCCAATGCACTGCCTGAAATGTCAGAAGGCAACAATCTATTCCACTTCTACCTCCCCCTTCCCTTACGCTTAAAAAAACAAAAAAAAAACAAACAAAACCTCAGGGCACCTGAGTGGCTCAGTTGGTTGAGCAACTGCCTTTGGCTCAGATCATGATCCCTCAGTCCCAGGATCAAGTCCTGCATTGAGCTCCTAGCTCTGCGGGGAGTCTGCTTCTCCTTCTGACCTTCCCTCCTCTCATGCTTGCTCTCTCTCTCTCAAATAAAAATAAACAAATAAATAAACCTTAAAAAAAAAAAAATCTCAAGATTTTCCTGGCAACAGCAATTCTTACAGTACTGTTGAGAGTTCTTCTGAAGTTCTTTTTATGGATCAAAAACACCCAAAACCAAACAAAAAAACCCAACAGTGAAAACTAAAGGATCAAATCCTTTCCATGATTCAATCATAGAGAGCAGTTTCAGAAAATTAACTCTACGAACAGTGAACACTACTGGGGTGTGTCAAACGATGCTACAGTGAGGCAGTAGGAAGAACATTCTTCCAAGCTCACCCCACCACAAACCCTGCCTCAAGTCCGCCAGAGGCTCCCATCTGAAATAAAGACTTATCTGCAATTTCCAGCAAAGTACAAAGTCACCTCCTCATTTAAAATAGAAGAGGTATGGGAGGTTCAACATATCTGTGGTTTGTGTACACTCAAAAAACTTGGATTTAAAAAAACAAACAAACAAACAAACAAAAAACCTTGGGTTTATCATCAGCTCTCAAATCCATTCAAATACGAAAAATACAGCCCAAGTACATAAAAATGTAAGACTAAGGAAACATGCTAAAGATAAATCAACTAAAAATGAAACTATGAGGAAAATAATGAATTTCTACTTCCTTTTTTTTTTTTTTTAAAGATTTTATTTATTTGACAGCGAGAAACACAGCGAGAGAGGGAACACAAGCAGGGGGAGTGAGAGAGGGAGAAGCAGGCTTCCCGCCGAGCAGGGAGCCCGATGTGGGACTCGATCCCGGGTCTCCGGGATCACGACCTGAGCCGAAGGCAGTCGCTTAACCAACCGAGCCACCCAGGCGTCCCGAATTTCTACTTCCTAATGACATTCAGGACAGTGTTATGCCCACTGAATGCATGCTTCATTGCCAAAGGTCATTCTGCTTACCACGCTTAGTCTTATTTTTGGTAATGGTTGGTTTATAGACTCAAAAACCGCAACTCAATAAAAACTCACGGAAACCCTAAAACCTTTTCTCCCCCAGAAACAGCCCTTTTGGAACGTGTTCAGTTATACCTGTATACAGTTATAACGTATACAGTTATACGTGTATTGGTTATACATCCAATAACCTATAATGTCTATCTGTTCATCACTTAAGCACAAGCCCTACTGCTCCTGAAACAAACTAAGGACACAAAAAGTTATGTTACTATAGAAAGATTTCAATCTAAAACAGAACTAGAGGCTACGAAATGGGACACTCTCTCACACGTGCCCTCAAAAGAATGGAACCTAAGAACTAAAAGACTGATTTCAAATGCCCAATCTACAGAAGACCCAGAAGATAATGTATCATCTCCTGACTAATCAACTCACTTCCGGGCATAAACACCCTCAAGCCACTGAACTTACTGTTCAGATGCCCCTCTCTTCATACTCCCACTGAACACAAGCCCAGCCCAAACCCTTTGTGCACTCGCTACAGCATGTGTCTCCCTAACTGCAATTCCTCAGCTACTCCCAAATCACTTCAATTTCTGGTTAAACTTGTCTCAGTTGACTGAGTTGATTTAGACTATTACCTACACAACAATCCTGACAAATTCCTACCTTCTTTCATTTTCAACAATAAAATACATCACTAACATGAAACCTCTTCTGGGTCATGGCAAGGTGGTCTTGTATTTTAACACCTGCTGCCTTACCTTAGCAGCCTCTATGTTGAGCATGTAGTATCGGAGAAGCTCTGTCAGCTTCAAATCTTCATCAGAGGAGACTCGACTTTCTACTTTCTATGAAAAGAAATAAAGGTCACCATCACCTAAGCAGAAATCTACAGATTATAAAATATATATCGTGAAGACCAACATAACAATCCTTACCCTAAGTTTTTCAAAGAGCTCGGCAACCTTCAATAGGTACCTGAAAAGATATATATATGACTCTGGCTTATGGTCTTAAAATCATGTATGAAATAAGACCTTATCAGTAGAACACAAATGAGTAAATGCGGGAATCGGAGCCATTGGTGCTTTAGAATCAACTTATCAAAGTAGTACCTTCATCACGAACTGGCCAAATCTATCTCAGATGGTTAAAGAATTGAGTATATCTACAGTGCCACACGTGTGGCTACCAACCTCTCTCAGTGCCCCTCAACTACCCTGCCATGCAGAAACAGTGTCCCAAGACAGTCTTTAACCAATGTCCAGGCTATGTTAACCAAGGGCAGGTTCTCATGAGCGGCCACCATGGGGGTCCCAAAGTCATAAATATGCTATTTAAATAAATAAATTTTTTTAAAAAGCTGTTTCCATTTATGGTTTTTACATCAGAGTGACTTCCATCTTAAAATCAGAAATATCACTACCGTTAGACCGAGCCCTAGGTGTTAAGTAGAATACAGTCTCACACCAGAAGAAACTGAAAACTTCACATAAAGAAGCTCAAAGCCAGACCGGGCTCATTGCACCAGGCTTAAGTCCACCTTAATCAAAACAAAATGTTTTAATAAAGATTTATTTATTTATTTATTTGACAGAGAGGGAGGGAGGGGATCACAAGCAGGCAGAGACGGAGGCAGAGAGAGAGGAGGGAGCAGGCTCCCTGCTGAGCAGCGACCGATGGGGGCCTTGATCCCAGGGCCCTGAGCCCATGACCTGAGCCGAGGGCAGAGGCTTTATTAACCCACTGAGCCAGCCAGGCGCCCCAAAACAAGTTCTTAAGTCCAGAGCACCACCAGGTGAAACATTGGCTAGAGAACATGTAAGGCAAACTTCATTCAGACACAACTCCAGACTTAAATATAAAAAGGAGACAGTTTGACAAAAATAAAAGCTTTGACAAGAGCTACTATGTTGGTATAGAAGTGCCCTCTGAGTACCCTGTAAACATCTTAAATGTGTCTATGTTCAGAGGGTGCATCCGAGTTGAGTGCCAGATCAGGCTCTTAGCTCAGTGGGGAGCCTACTTCTCCCGCTCCCTCTGCTTGCTATCTCCTTGCTATCTCCCGCTCCCTCTGCTTGCTACTGTGTCACTTTGTGCTCTTTCTGTATCTGTCAAAGAAAAAGACTGAAACAAAGAAAAAGATCTGAGTGCTAGAGACTATCCTAGCCTCGACTCTTGAGGAGCTGGTAGTCAAAAGCAGAAATGAAACCATAGTTTTTCCTCACTATACCACTCAGGAGTTTTCAATTACAGGAGATGGGAAAATACTTTTCCAACAGAACTTACTTCTTGATGACTGTAGGCTCTTCTAAAGCCAGGCTATGCAGGCAGGCTGCAGTGTGGATATAGTCATCTGAGACATCTGCAAAAACAAGGACAGCCCTTTTCATGTGAACAGAGCTAGTACATTAGCAAAGCTAAGCATCTAGTGGGTGAATGGTATTTACTTTTATGAGATCGGGTCATTTTGTCAGCTTTTGCACATGAATCCTTGATCCTATTATAATAGTTAATGAGGAAATTCTTCTCTTGCTCAAAGAAGTCATCTACCTCCTAAAAGGAGAAAAAAGAAATTTAAGAAGCAAAACTCTGAAAAATATGAATGTATTTTGCATTAGACGAAACATTAAGGAAATAGAAATAAGCTCAAACCTAAGAACCTTAACCACTATGGACCAAGAAAACCCAAACTGACAAGACAGCATTTCATACTAAGATTAGCAAAACTCAAGTGCTGGCGGGAAATGTCAACAGAGAAAACCATTTTCAAAAGCCATTCAACAATGCCCAAGAAAACTCTGGGAATCCTCTCTGATATCCAGCAATCTCGGAAGAGAACTGTTGTGCCTGGCAGGCTGCAGCCTAGCAGTGGACACCCACACCTGTTTGTATGGGAGGTGTATTTGGACACCAGTCAGGATGCCAAACACTCCATGTCATGTGGGTCAAGGACAGCCCCATAGGCATCAAGGAGAAATTCCTAGATTTTCCAAATTCCTGACAATGCCCTCTACTCAGCACCTATACCCTGGGCTCCTTGCTCAAGCCCTCAACAAGTGGCAAAGTTAGACACAAGATAGTAACTCAGTTAAAAAGTGGAAGGGCGGGCGCCTGGGTGGCTCAGTGGGTTAAAGCCTCTGCCCTCAGCTCAGGTCAACATCTCAGGTCCTGGGATTGAGCCTCGCATTGGGCTCTCTGCTTCCCTCCTCTATCTGCCTACTTATGAGCTCTGTCAAATAAATAAAATTAAAAAAAATATATTTTCTAGTAGCTACATTATAAAAAAAAGTAACAAAAAACAGGTGAAACAACTTTTAATATTTTATATTCTTTTCTTCACATCAGATCCTTGAAATCTGACATGCAAGTAAAATTAAAAATCTGGTGTGGCTGGGACTGCCAAATAGTGTAGCTCTGGAGAATGGCATGAAATACTATAATCTTGTAGCTTATTTTCTTTTTAAAAAATAATTAACTGTTCTCTGTATAGAAAAGGAGAAAATGAATTAAATGGAACTGTTCTTATCCCGTCACTTATGAGAGCATGGTGTTTTAGAAATTTAAGTGAAAATTCAGTAAGTAGATAAAAATAACCAAGATTTTAAAAATTACCTACATTTCTGTGAAGTTAATACCATTTGTTTCACAAATATTTCTTGTGAAGAAATCAAAGGTCAGCTATTCACATGAAGTCAAGCGTTTTCTACAACAGCTAAAAGCCCTTACCTTAACCCCGGAAAAAAGGACCTCATCAGCACTTTTCACCACACTTTTGAAAAAGCCACCAAACATCTCTTTGGTATTTTTCCGCCTAACACTTAGCTGGGAAAAAAAGAAAAGAAAAGAAAAAAAGAAAATTATGAAAAAGTAGCTTATGGTATACATGTTTAAGTACTTTTGGAAAAATATCTGGCACTAAGTCTCAGTGGCTTTTTTATTTTACATGGTCTTTATTTCTTTCTTTCTTTTTTTTTTTTTTAAGGATCTTTATTTATTTCTAAGGAGGCTCTACACCCAACATGGGGCCTGAACTCATGGACCCAAGATCAAGAGTTGATGCTCTTCTAAATCAGCCAGCCAGGCATGAGTTAGTGGCCTTTAAAAATCTTTTGCTAAAATTATTGTACTGTCTTATGTTGTTCACTGAACTTCACTGGTTCAAAGATGCTGAGGAAGTTTTTTTTTTTTTTTTTTAGATTTTTATTTATTTGACAGAGAGAAACACAGCCAGAGAGGGAACACAAGCAGGGGGAGTGAGAGGGGGAGAAGCAGGCCTCCCCACGAGCAGGGAGCCCAATATGGGACTCGATCCCCGGTGTCCAGGATCATGACCCGAGCCGAAGGCAGTTGCTTAACCAACTGAGCCACCCAGGCGTCCCAGGAAGTTTTTTTTTTTAAGTCAGGGTTTGCCTCACACATATTAGTTAAAAAAAAAAATGGTAATGGGGCACCTGGATGGTAGGGATGGTTAAGTATGTCTGCCTTCAGCTCAGGTCATGATCTTCAGGTCACGATCTCCAGGTCCTGGGATGGAGCCCCAGGCCCAGCTCCCACGTCAGCAGGGAGTCTTGTTTCTTCCCTTTCCTCTCTCTTAAGTTGTGTGTGCACACAGGCACTCTCAAAATCTTAACATGAAAAAAGGCAAAACATAGAACTCCTATGTTTTGTACAGAGGTACAAAACCCATCCTATGGTACAGGTAACCAGAAACAAATAGGTATGAATTGAAAATTCCTCTTAATCCAAAATCGGGGCACCTGGGTGGCTCAGTCAGTTGGCTGTCTGACTTCAGCTCAGGTCATGACCCCACAGCAGGCCCCCCATTCAGTGAGCAGTCTGTTTCTCCGGCTCCCTCTCCCTCTCCCCGCTTATTCTCTCTCAAATGAAATCTTTCAAAACAAAGAACCCCAAAATTAACTGAGTGCAAAAACCAGTCCTTTTTATTAAAAAGGGAAAAAAGTAATCTTCAAGCAGCATTTTATTAAAATACCTTGAAATGGATCTATGGGGGAAATGGAAATAGTATCTAAAAAAGGATTCCACTGTGCCATTAAAAAATTCAGTACTCTTGTCAATTTTTCAGAAAACTTATCAGGCCATCAAGTTTTTGTTTATTTTTTTAAACCAATCTCTACACTCAACGTGGGGCTCAAACTCATGAACCCAAGATCAAGAGGTGCATGCTCTTCTGACAGCCAGTGTGGTGCCCCTCAAGCATAGTTTTAAAAAAATACAGTAAAAAAAAAAAAAGTCAAGTGGGGTGCCTGGGTGGCTCAGTCAGTTAAGCATCCACACCTAACTCTTGATTTCAGCTCAGGCCATATCTCAGGGCTGTGGGAACGAGCCCTGCATTGGGCTCTGTTGCAGATTCTCTTTCCCTCTGCTCCTCCCTCCTCCCCTTCTCTAAGAGAGGGGAAAAAAAAAAAAAAAGGAGAAAAGAACAGAAAAAAGTGGGCGCCTGGGTGGCTCACGGGTTAAGCCTCTGCCTTCGGTTCAGGTCATGATCTCAGGGTCCTGGGATCGAGGCCCGCATCAGGCTCTCGGCTCAGCAGGGAGCCTGCTTCCTCCTCTCCCTCTGCCTGCTTCTCTGCCTACTTGTGATCTACTCTGTCAAATAAATAAAATCTTAAAAAAAAAAAAGATTAGGAAAAAGTATTGTCATGTGCATTTTCACTGGATCATGGAAATGGAACAAAAATGCCTTACATCCTGATCATATTCCAGGAACACATGGAAGTTGTGATCCTTACTGAGAACAGGGTGAGAAGAGAGCCGCTGTAGAAAGACTTCATGGGAGGATACGGTCTTCTTGAAGACGGCGAGATACTCACTAGGGGAGAAGCACACAAAGCATTTAGCTAGGACCGCTTGAATGACCAGTATTGGTCCCAGTTATCACCACTGTTCTGCTTATGCCACTAAGGAAAACACCTGAACTAGACCAAAACGTTTTCATATAACCTTTTGTCTAGTAATAAGGCATCTGCCATTTGGGAACTTGTGGAATAAACCAAAGAAAGGGGAAAATAATATTCTAACTGGGGTTGAGAAAACAAGCCTGCGAAGTCCAAATCTACATGCAATTACTGCTAGTCTTTATTTAGCAGCCACCAAACACTGGCCTTCTGTCAAACAATGAGAACGCCTTAGTCCTGCAGTCATATACACAGCACTCAAGTCTAATAAGGCTTGGAATCATACATTACAAAGTGATTTTATCTCAACCTAGGCATTACAGATCACTCTAAACTTCTCAATGGCAGGACCTCAGTCAGCTGTGCTCAGTACCTTATCCTGACAACAGGCCATGCATGACAGGTACTCCAGCATGTGCAGAATGACTTAGTACCTGGAGGCAGGTCAACACTGGCCCTAAAGAATACGGACATGAGGCAGAGCACGGAGGACAACAGCTGAAATGGGCACCACACTGACAGTGGAAGGGGGGGACAGAGAGCCAAGAGTGCAAGGATAATTTCATAACTAACTTTAATGCAAATCCCCAACTGTGATATATTTTTGCTCAAAATACTTATAGCCAGGGGCGCCTGGGTGGCTCAGTTGGTTGGGCAACTGCCTTCGGCTCAGGTCATGATCCTGGAGACCTGGGATCGAGTCCCACATCGGGCTCCCTGCTCAGCGGGAAGCCTGCTTCTCCCTCTCTCAATCCCCCTGGCTTGTGTTCCCTCTCTGGCTATGTTTCTCTCTGTCAAATAAATAAATAAAATCTTTAAAATAAATAAATAAAATACGCTTCCTGTGAACCTAGGACTTCTTTCAAACCATCACTGTGATTGTTCTCCAGACTGCTTCTCTGTAACCACATCACTGCAATCTAGTTTCAGCTACACTTCCAGTCAGCAAGCTTCAGGAAGTAAGACCTAGCACATCAGCAGCAGCATGAAAAGTTCTTCATGAAGACACAGAGGCCCACTTCTCCACTACGCCAGACCAGCATTCCAGAACAAGTAGTGCACCTGGGGGAAGACAGTCCATCTATCCGGTGTCCGCAGGGAATCAACTGCAAAATGCGCTTCTACAAGATGGTGCACTACGCAAATAATTAACTCTATACTTTCAAGAAAACCCACTTACGCTTCCAACTCTTGTTTCATCTTAGCAAATTCTTCTTTGGTCATGGACCCTTCACCCTCTCCCAATTTCTGCATCTTTTCTCGAGGGCCATCAAAGTCAGGCTTTGTAGGAGCAGGCGGAATCTGTAGGAAATGCAGGTTAACTCGTGAGCATTCCTGTCCCAGCAGTGATGTTCTACTCCGTGCCCATGCACAAGGAGGCAACCAGCCCAGTCTAACAGGTCAGCCTTTGTTTTTCTTTTAACCTTATTCCCTCTGGTCTTATAAAAGTCTCCTTCCCACAACTGGACACCCAGACTGTAATTATTTGTTCAAGTTACCCATTATAGATGACTTGTAGGGGATAATAATGTTTAGCCTGCTTCAACGTCAGTTTAAAATGTCTATATTACAATCAGTGCTAAAATGAAGCACCATCAAGATTAGGCTCTAGGGCACCTGGGTGGCTCAGTGGGTTAAAGCCTCTGCCTTCGGCTCAGGTCATGATCTCAGGGTCCTGGGATCGAGCCCGGCATATGGCTCTCTGCTCAGCAGGGAGCCTGCTTCCTTCTCTTTCTCTGTTTGCCTCTCTGCCTATTTGTGATCTGTCAAATAAATAAAATCTTAAAAAAAAAAATAGGCTCTAGATGTTAAAGGCAATTTTTAATTCCAGAGAATAAAAAGATTCCAATTTTAGCTGAACAGAGTATTCTCAAACACAAGCTTCAATACTTTTAGTAGCACAAAGACAACTGCTTCTTCTTCTTGAGCGGACATTTTGAGAAATCTACTGAACACTATCACCACTACTAAGCTTTTCCTAGAAATCAATTCTTCTTGATGCCTCGAAGTACCAGTGAAAGACCAAACCCAAAAGGTAGAGGAGATTCAAGCCATGAAACTATTTAGTCTATTTTACAGGTCTTAAGACTGTATGCTTCACCTTACAGCTATAACACAATTCTCCTGTAGTTTAGCCTTTACCAATAGCACATACTCTAGCTGGCAGATGAAATCAATTTTCACAACCCATTATAAAAAACCCCCCCAAAAACGGGCAGAAGTCTCTTTAAACAAAATGAATACGGTAAGGTAGAAGAAACTGGCTTTAGTAATTATTTCATTTGCCAAAATGCACTTACAATAAGCCCACCATAGTCTGCAGTTTCAGTAAGAGTGTCATGTAGCCACACAAAGTCTTCATGTTGTCTTGTAACAGAGAACTCTGGGCTCTGAAACGTGGGCAGCGTCGTCTGTCAAGAAGAGAGTAAAAAGTTAATTGTAACCACCACTTTTTGATGAAGTGGCTTGGGAAAATTCTACATGACAAAACATCTCAGTGAGGCCCAGTCAAGAACAAAGGCAGCATGATCTCCTCACTATAAAAGTCAGTGCTGAAGATTCAACTTGTGCTTTTAAGAAATTCTTTTCACAAAACTCCACCTCTTAGGTCAACTCAGGCAAATATAATCACGGAGTCACCACAATGCCTCCTGAGTGAGGTATGCTAATCAAGCCACAGAGGTTATTAAGAGAAAACCACGTGGTGGGGAAGACCGTACAAACAGCATGTCTGTATGCTGGAGATGGCATGAACCCAAACACTTTGTATAGCATCAAATTGCCCAATTCAAATTGTGCCTCGGCCATTTATTTTACTTAAACCTGTGGCACAGGTGTTTCCTCATTGTGTTTCCTCACCTGCAATAACACAATACCATAAGGTTATTATAAAGAGAAAATTAAACCCATATAAACCCTTTACTACAATGCCTAGCACAAGACAAGCATTCAATGCATTCTGAAACACTATTTACTCTCCACATTTTTTAGATTGGCACATTGCCCTTGTCAAATTAAAAATACGTATATGAGGTGCTTGGACAGCTCAAGATTAACTTGATTTTCAGCTCAGAACATGTTCTCAGGGTTGGAGATGGAACCCTGCATTGGGCTTCAAGATCAGCGAGGAGTCTGCTCAAGATTATCTCTCTCTGCTCCTCCCCGTGATCGTGCTCTCTAAAATAATTATCTTTCTCTTTCTAAAATGAAATCTTTTTAAAAAATTGAATAAGGGGGGGGGGGCGCCTGGGTGGCTCAGAGGGTTAAGCCTCTGCCTTCGGCTCAGGTCATGATCTCAGGGTCCTGGGATGGAGTCCCACATCAGGCTCTCTGCTCAGTGGGGAGCCTGCTTCCTCCTCGTTCTCCACCTGCCTCTCTGCTTATTTGTGATCTCTGTCAAATAAATAAATAAAATCTTTAAAAACAAAGGGGGAAGATGTGTGCTATGTAGGTAGTGGCTCCACACATCACTATGCCTGGTTTGCTTCCTCAAGAAGCACAGTGTAAGCCACACAAACATTTGCAATAATCAGAGCCCTGCGGCTCCACCATAGCAGAAAATGCTGAAGGGAGAGCACTTATTTGATACTCACTACAAGCAACACGAGGAATGTTCTCCCTCAGTAGTAGTGCTACACTGCAAACAAACAGCAATCATTTTGGTTCAGGACATCTCTTCTTGCCCACTGTGAATCACAAAGCTACAATATAGCATTGCTTTGATCACTGAAGTCATTCTATCACTTACCTTGGTGTGCACTGTAAATTTGACCTTCTCTCTCTCACTGAGTGCATCAGGTATGTCAATCTGAAGCGAGGGATCAACATTCAGGTCCACAGATACAGATCTCAGCTGAAAGATATTTTTTGGCTATTAATCTCATTTTCACTGTAGTGTTAAAAAGTATCCCTCCAAAAATGGAAGCTAGGAATTAAAAGAATTCTATACAAGATCATTTATAACAAAGTCAGTTTAGATCGCTCTCACATTTACTTGAAATTGTTGGGAAACTTGCTCTTTGAATGGGTAGGTCCAAAATACTCCTGTATTTCTGAAAAAAGGCAACCACATGATTTTATGTCTAAGTGAAAAATACACTTAACCAAATACTTCAACTAAAGTGGTTTGGAACTAGATATGAGATCTTAAACTTCTCACATAAATGCCTCAACAACAAAGAACATTCAAGAGGCATTACCAGATAGCACACAAAACTGAACGAAGTTAGAAACTAAGAAAACAAAGAGAAGACACAAAACCGTCATGTGGTATGGGATTCCTAAGTAGAAAGATAAGAAAAATCAGCTGGAGAGAACCAATTTATAGTCAGGGATTGTTTCAAAGAGATGAGAAACCTAGACCCAAGATATGGATTTAAAAACAAAGGCCTCAACTAGGAGAACCCCACTGTGGCGGATACATGAGGACAAGAATGAACACTACCCTGGAAGCTAAAGTAATGGATTTTGTGATCTGGAAATTCAGAGGAAAGGAACGCCCAATTTCTTTTTCTCAGTTTAAAAGAATTTTGGAAGAACTAGACTGTTGGGGGTGTGTGGTTAAAACACCTTTCTTACTAAATTTCAATGTCCTAATTCTGAAAGCAGACAAGCTGATGGTCAATGTGAAGATGTGATACAAATATGGCATGCAGTGTACACAGAGGCAGCTCATCCCTCTCTCACCCAATTAGTAAGCTAGTACTGAAGCATCACACTAGGTTACTAAAACTCTAGGTATTCCTCAATACCAAGTGAAAACTGGCATTAAGAGGATGAAAGAGCAGGGAATACAAAGGTCTTTCCCTCTGAGATCTTTGCTTCAAAAATCTGAAGTTTAACACCAAGATTTAACTTCTGAAACCAGACAATCTGGTTCAATCCGTTCTATAAAGATTAAATATATTCACATACCAAAAATGGATTATTTCTCTCCATTCTATCCTTAAAAAAAAAAAAAAAGATTTTATATTTATTTACTTGACAGAGAGAAACACAGCTAGAGAGGGAACACAAGCAGGCTTCACGCCGGGCAGGAAGCCACAGGGCTGGATCCCAGATCGCAGGTCTCCAGGATCACCACCTGAGCCCAAGGCAGTGGCTTAACCAACTGAGCTACCTAGGCGCCCCTCTTCAATCTATCTTAGAAGCGATTAGTATTCTCATTTCCTTGTGAGCACTGCAAACTAAAACATTTTAAACCACAAAACCAGTCAATCCTAGAACAATGGCTCTCCTCTAAGAAAAAAAGCTTCAATAATAAAGAATAGTTCTTATTCAAAGAAAGGCTTCAGGTATTAATAAGATCACAGTATACTTAACAGTCCCAAACATCTCAACCTCAATACTTCTTCCAAACGGATACTTGATGACACCTATGAAATATTTGCTTGTTTGGCTTAATTTTCACATGTCCATTTACAGGATTTCTGCAAACAGAGATAAGGCTTCAAGGTCAGGAATACTTCCTTTTATCACAACTGTGACCCCAGCTGACGTTATTTCAGATAAAAGCTTCCTTCCTTCTGTTCATTTATCACTGGGCAAATACAGTGTTGGAAAAGACCTCAAAATACACACAAAATTTTACTGCAGAGAATACCGGTCATCCCACCTATCTTATGTTTATTTCTGGTAGTCCAGGAAATAAAGTAGGCCAGGTGTAAAAGAGGCAAGAGATGCTGCTGGAAAGACAGGGTAACCCATGGGACAGGTCTAAGGTACATTTACACAACTGCTCTTTCCTAAGATTCCAGCTCCCAAAGAAGTCAAAAATTCTGGTTTCTAGCCAGCTCTCAATTTCTGAACACAGACAATTCTATTTTAGCCCACTACAAGAGAAGCAAACTCTTCTGTAGATCTGTAGTTCCATAAGGACTACATTTTGAATTAAGATTGAAAGACCCAAAGGGAACATAATCTAGTAAATAGGGTTCATTTAAGCACCTCAAAGCTACAATTGCCTTTCCCAACTGCTTTTTGTTCCACTCAACAGATTATTCTGGTTTCCTCTCTTCCCATATGTTCAACCATGCAGAGGTAAAACCCCAAACTATTTACTACATTACTACCTTCCTTTCTTGTCAGCATAGAAATATCGGTTTTGTTTTGTTTTTTTTTTTTTGCAACGAGGACACAAAGAAACAGCAAAAACTACTGGAGATTTCAAAAGACTTTCCATCATAAGATACAAAGATTACAAGCTTCTCCAGCACGTAAGCAAAGGACCTATCACCCTAGAAAGAGATTCAAACAAAAATCCAACTACCTGCGGTGATAGTCTTATCCACCAAAAAAACCCAAGATAACACAGTTAAGTCTGCATTTGGGCCTTAATGAATTGTCTGAGGGGCACCTGGGTGGCTTAGTCGTTGAGCATCTGCCTTCAGCTCAGTTCGCGATCCTGGGATCCAGACCCGCATCAGGCTCCTTGCTTGGCAGGGAGCCTGCTGATTCACCCTGTCCCTCTGCTTGTGCTCTCTCCCCCTTTCTGTCAAATAAATAAAACCTTAAAAAAAAAATTTAAGAATTCTTGTCTGAGAAAAAGATACTAGCAAAATTCTACGCATTCAGGCTATCACCAACTCGAGTCCTTTCTTGTACTGAAGCATACAACCCTCCAGATAATGAAGCAGATACATCATCAAGGAAAAAAAGTTGTGAAATGTTCAAAGTTTCTAAGTCAGCACTGTATCCTGACTCCGGAAGCACAAGTTTCAATAAAAAAGGTCAGCATTCCTTCTGCTTAGTCAACAAGACCACCACCTGACTGTCCCATGCCATAGTATTTGCTAAATAAATCACCAGGATGGAGGGTATAAGAACAGCACTCCTCCATATACTTTTCTCATTCAGTCACCTCAATCCCCTATCCTAAATACATATTCAGAGTACTGCTTAGCACCGCAGGCCTACACTGCCAGTCTGACTTGGGCCACAGATGCCAAAATGCCTAGAATAGCTGTTTAAATAAATCAGCAAGGAGGCAGACTTCAGAACTATCTTTTGGCATATTTTTCAGTTACTCAGTTCCTTAGATACCTCCTGAGAACTTGCTGGGGGCCAGCCCCAGCAACAGTCGGGACCAAAAAGGTGGGGACAGCGTCAGTGATAATAAGGAGATGGGACTCAAAGAGTGATTTGGAGATCTCCCGAAACATTGTTCTCAGGGCTCTTTATTTATAGCAGGTTCTGGTTAAAGTCTAATCTAAGGAACAATCACTTACAAAGACAGATCTTAACTGATGCACATCACCACAGTGCTTTGCACAGGTGATTTTATTATCCTATCAGGACTTTGTGCCTCCCCTAAATGCAGGGAGGTGAGCATGTGGTCACGTGGTTATGAGATTTCTTTTATTTGAACTAAGCTAGTTACAACGCAGCCACCATACTATGATTGTTTTCTCATTATCTCTATTATCATGTCTTAAAAGGGTAGGGTGGAACTTGAGGCTTGAGGTAAGCAAGCTAAAACTAGGAGCAGAGAGAGGTTTAATTGTAAAGAGAAGTGTTTTTCAGAACTAATCAGGTGAAAAGGGAGAACAAAGAAAGCAAGGTGCACGGTGTCGAGGACCCTGACCTTGCCTCACTCCCTCACTTTGAGGGAGGGTCATGGTGTTCCCTGCGTTGCAGAGGGAACCTATATCAATGACCGCGCTTCCGGTCCCAGAGGGAACCCATATCAATGACCGCGCTTCCGGTCCGAGGCAAGAACTGAATTTAAAACGTTACCTACTCTCAAAACAATGGAAGTTTCTTTTTTTTTCTTTTTAAAAGATTTTATTTATTTGACAGAAAGAAACACAGCCAGAGGGGGAACACAAGCAGGGGAAGTGAGAGAGGAGAAGCAGGCTTCCCGCCGAGCAGGGAGCCCGATGCCAGACTCGATCCCGGGTCTCCAGGATCATGACCGGAGCCGAATGCAGTCGCCCAACCAACTGAGCCACCGAGGCGCCCCAAACAATGGACATTTTAAAACAGTCTTTGGTATATTTCCATAGAAACTACTGTATCACATATCCGATGTGTTAGATAGCATTTCAGCCCCAAGTACTTCCCTACCACATTCTTACAGCTAGGATTACAATAATCTTTATGTGAAGAAAGGGGGGGTAGGAAATGAGCACTGTTCCATTCAGAGCACAAATTTCTACCTGTTTAAAAAAAATCTGTATGCGAGAGTGCCTGCGTAGTTCAGTTGGTTAGGCGGCTGCCTTCAGCTCTGGTCTGGTCCTGGAGTCCTGGGATAGAGGCCCACCCTCCCACCCCCCCTTCACCTCTCTCTGCCCCTTCCCCATACTCATGCTCCCCCTCTCTCAAATAAATAAAATCTTTTAAAAAAAAATCTGAATGCTTGCTAAGAGAACCTGAAAAAGAAAAACTGATAGAGAATCCCTGGGCACTTCCTTACCCGTTTATCACCTTTACAGGTGGGGCACCTGATACTACACTGCAGAACAATTCTGCAGAGCTCTGAGCTGCTAAGGACCTATTTTGATCCAAATCTTACTTATGACTCACCCAGGTACAAGACACCACCATCTGCAAAGCTCCCTCCACAAATGGTTTAATGGCTTACACATGGCAAAGGGTACTGACCTATGTGACTGGAGAACACAGAAGGGTGAATTCTGAAATTCAGAACCAACAGGCAGAACAGAGAATATACTTACGTAAAATGTAATAAATGTCATGGTGACTAGAGACTCAGTTTACACTAGCACCATACAAGCAAAATGACATGACAACACAATGGGAAGAAATTATCTCGCAGCAATTCTGTTCTGCTAGAATGGAGGCTAGTTCAATAGCCATTTAGATGGAACTATTTTGGGTGGGACATGGGCTAAATGATGGGCATTAAGTAGAGCACTTTTGATAAGCACTGGGTATTATACTAAATTCTGCTCCTGAAACCAAGGTTACACTACATGTTAACTAACTATAACTTAAATAAAAATTTGAAAGTAAAAAAATAAAACTTTTGCACACAGGAAGAAGCTGGATATGCTAGCACATGCGACACCAATGTGTCCTCCCTTCAAATTCTTTCTCATAAGGCGTTTGCTTTGTAATCCTTCCTACTGCCTAGCAACTAAGACCCCTATCAGGGAGAGGGGCAATATGACTCGTCATCCATGAACAACAGTCAGTTTAAAAGCACCGAGCCAAAGCAAAGGCAAGCAGCCTGCCTTGTAGGTTTTTCAGATTTTCATTTTGATCACAAGAACCAGAAACAGGCTATTTCAGCTAGAAAGGTATGCACACCTTGCCTAGCCCACTACTCATTAAGGCGAAAATAAATTAAAAAAAAAAAAAAAAAACCTCAGCTGTAGACATAATTACTCTAGATTTCTATTAGTTCTGAAAACAAGACTCATGTGATCATACCGATGGTACACGCTGTGCTAATTCGTAAGAAGTGCTCTATTAGAAATTCTAATACCATATCCTCCTCCAAAGCCCTCTTTATGGTTCAAGTATTGCTATGCTAAGTGTTTGTTACGGTTTTCCTCCACCCTGAAAGGTAAGCTCAACCTATTTACTATCTGCATTCAATTCCAGCTTTTCATCATAGCAGGGGTACATAAAAAACAATTCAATCAACTCTAAGCAATGTATGAACTCCTGTTTTTACAGATACTTGTCCTCATCTCCTGCCTCCCTCCACCCACACCAATTGGATCTCCCCTTCCTATAATTCAGTCCTGCCAATATCTTAGTCCTCAAAGATAATAGAACCAAAGACTTGTGGAAAATTTCCGTCTACAAACACAGGTAACAGCTATGGAAGTCATATGCTTTTAAAACTAAATAAAGTGGGGCGCCTGGGTGGCTCAGTTGGTTAAGCGACTGCCTTCGGCTCAGGTCATGATCCTGGAGCCCCGGAACTGAGTCCCACATTGGGTTCCCTGCTCAGCAGGAAGCCTGCTTCTCCCGCTCTCACTCCCCCTGCTTGTGTTCCCTCTCTGGCTGTGTTTCCCTCTGTCAAATAAATAAAATCTTAAAAAAACAAAAAACCCAAAAACTAAATAAAGGGCTGCAGCAAGTGATCAGATTTTCACCACTCATCTTGGTGAGATGGGACCCAGGGGGACCCATCCCTGCTGACACCAACCATTCTAACCCGTAGTCTACCAACACACAAGCTACCCACGGTAGAACACCGCAGACTGCAGGGCATTTGGAAGCTACATAGCCCCAAGTCCCTAGAACAGGAACCGAGACTTGGAAGAAGGTCAGTGCAGCGCACTCAGCGAATGGATAAACTGAATCATCACTTCACAAAGCTGCAAGCCCATGGACTAGTCAAATTCCAACAAGACGCAGAAAAAGATTAAGTTCAATTACTGGCTTAAATACATTAATTCAAGAAATCCATCTATGTACCAGATACCTGAATTCTTCAAATGGGTTAAACTATATGATCTGTAATGATCTTATAGTACAGAAGTTCTCCTAGGAAGCAATAAACCAACACTACAGAGGAAGCAGCTCCAACAAATTCATTCAAAGCTCAAGTCCTTTGCCTCTCCACCAAGGCTGCTCCCAGCAGTTTCCTAGTCTATCAAGTCCAGGGCCCTCTGAAACAAACCTGGTATCTTGCACATTAGTAACCCTGATGAGGGAACCACCATGCTGGCTTAGGCAGCACATACTAGAAACGTTCACTGCCTGATCCTCATGAACTTTATGATCAACCCAAGATGAAACAGACAGGTTTGAGAATAAAAAAAATTTATCTTTACCACAAATGATATGGGGTTCAGCATTAAGCTTGTATCATCTATCGAGGCGCAAATGGTAACACACAAAAAGACATGTGGTAGTTATTTCTTCTTTGGTAAGGCACATTTCCCAGATCATTCAGATGCAAAGGCTGCAACATCAGCTTATTAAAATTCTCATTCACCAGCTCCCTGTGTCCATTAGCAGTGTTCAAGCTCTGTAGTGCTCTCCATGAAAGGTAAGGTGAAAGCCTTGGAAATCAGTGACTTACGCATTTGTACTCTTCACGATTTACACAGACTAGAATGAAAACTTAGTGGTCTGCCCCAACAAAATAAGTAAACCGTAAACTCTTCAGGCAGAAAATGCACACGGCATACTACCAGAAGCAACTATCTTGAGATAATTACTCTTTCTCTCCAGACCACAACAGAACCTTAAAAAGTTACACTAAAATTTGTGAAAGGAAAAGCAGGATGGAATCAAGCCAAGGACCCAATTTCTGAAATGAAGTTAGTTCAGTCATTTCTCTGCTCCTCCAACTCCAACTTACACACTTCCTGCTGTGCATTTATGGTTTAGATTTGGGGTGTGAAAAAGCTGATTTCCACATTCCTCTTTTAGGGGGAAGATCTCTTTTTAAGAGTTAACTCATTGGCCAATTATAAATAGGTGTTAAGAGGTAAAGAAGGGGTGCCTGGGTGACTCAGTCGTTAAAATGCCACCTTCAGCTTGGGTCATGATCCCAGGGTCCTGGGATCGAGCCCCACATCAGGGCTCCCTGCTCAGTGGGGAGCCTGCTTCTCCCTCTGCCTGTTTCTCATGAATAAATCTTTAAAAAAAAAAAAAAGAGGTAAAGAAATAGCTTTACCTCTAGAAAGCTAGATCATGCAGAGAAACTTCAATTTAAACTTGTGAGAAGTTTACCACATTCATGTGAGACAAGATGTCCTGCAGCTGTCTTCCTGCCGTTTCAAAAAGTAAAGGCAGAGGGCGCCTGGGTGGCTCAGTGGTTTAAAGCCTCAGCCTTCGCTCAGGTCATGATCTCAAGGTCCTGGGATTGCTTGGGCTCTCTGCTCAGCAGGGAGCCTGCTTCCTCCTCTCTCTCTACCTGCCTCTCTGCCTACTTCTGATCTCTGTCAAATAAATAAGTAAAATCTTTAAAAAGTAAAGGCAGAATTTTTACAAAGCTCTGAAATACTTTCCTCAAAAGAACTGGGTTCATTAGAAGTTAGTCTGTTTCCTTAAATACTACCTAACTTCACTGCATGAGCCTTTCACCGCTATTTCAAGAATTTGGAGTACTAACCTACAAAACTACTCTTGCCTTATTTCCTCAAGCATTCAGGCCCTGACAAACAAGTAAGATGTTCAAAAAGCAGGGTATTAGACCACTTCTACCCACCGCACACCTCTCAGTGAGCTTACATCTTGGCCCACAATGCTCTGCGAGTACCCGTGTCTGAGCCTGAGCAGCCTCAGGTTTCTGAAGTGGCACTGAACCATGGTAAACATAACTGCCCCTGTAACCTTCAACTGCCCAGAACCTGAAGAAAACCACCTTTTCCATCTTTTGATATGGTTCCCTCAATTTGATGAGAAAGCTCATTCCGAAGTTGGTCAACAATGCTTAGGTTTTAATATGGCATATTGTCTCCTTAGGATTCATCAATCCTAGAGCTGACAAAATTCGAAATGGGCTTACTAAGTGTTTGCCTTTTTAACACAACCTGACCCACACATATCACACCATTTTAGGGAGAAAGTTAGCAACTGATTCTCAAGGGACATTTGACAATTCATTTTAACTCGCACTACTGGAGGGCATGGAGTGATCACCTAACAGAGGCCAGGCACACAGGACACCTTACAATGCACAGGACAGTTCACTACAACAAAAACTATCAAGCAAAAAATGCCCACAGTATTTAGCTTGAGAAGTCCTGCTTTAGGGGCACCTGGGTGGCTCAGTTGGTTAAGCGACTGCCTTCGGCTCAGGTCATGATCCTGGAGACCCGATCCCACATCGGGCTCCCTGCTCAGCGGGAGGCCTGCTTCTCCCTCTCTCACTCCCCTTGCTTGTGTTCCCTCTCTCGCTGTGTTTCTCTGTCAAATAAATAAAATCTTAAAAAAAAAAAAAAAAAAAAAAAAAGAAGTCCTGCTTTAAACTAAAGCTCTGGGACGCCTGGGTGGCTCAGTCATTACGCGTCTGCTTTCCGCTCACGTCATGATCCCAGGGTCCTGGGATCAAACCCTGTGTCGGCTACCTGCTCAGTGGGAAGCCTGCTTCTCCCTCTCCCACTCCCGCCTGTGTTCCCTCTCTCGCTGTGTTTGTCAAATAAATAAATAATATCTTTAAAAAAAATAATAAAGCTGCATATTAGATGTTTAGGTTTCACCAAAGGACAATCTCAAGATACAGAAAATTCTCCCTTGGCCATTTCTTCTCACAGCCAAAAAAAGGTGAGATTATGACCTACTAAAATAGTATTTACAAATAAGGATCCTAAGACACAGTGTACAAGTCACTGATCCAGAACTAAGGTGCAAGCAGCTCCGATTAAGTCATACTTCTGGTGTATAGAAATTAAGAGAAAAATGAAGTCAACCATTTGGTATAAACTTCAGCCCACAAAAACAAGTATATCTGGATTTGCTACAGTATTGTTAAAATAAGATTGTTCCCGTAACAAATTATAGGTCCCTCTTCATCCAAGCTGAAAGAGAACAGTGTCCCTACAACTTCCACACCAGTTTAAAAAGACAGGGCAGGGTTAAGCGTCTGCCTTCAGTTCAGGTCATGTTGCCAGGATCCTGGGACTGAGCCCCATGTCAGGCTCTCTGCTCAGAGGGGAGCCCGCTTTCCCCTCTCCCTGCTTGTGCTCTTTGTCATCAAATAAATAAAATCTTTAAACAACAACGAAAAACTCAGGGTACTTGGGTAGCAGTCTGTTAGTTTCAGCTCAGGTCATGATCTCAGGGTCCTGGGATTGCACCCTGCAGTCAGTCCAGTCAGTGGGCTCAGTGTGGAGCCCACTTATGATCCTATCTCTCCATCCCCATGTGCCCCTCCTATCCATGCTGTCTGTGACATAAATAAAATCTTTAGATAAAAACTAACTAGCTGCAAACCAGAGCAGCACCATAAACATTAATGACTGACTGAGGTGACACCATTCAACTGAGTGAAAGGCCGAGCTGTACGTAATAGCTGTAGACGAAGAGGAGTATCACCTTAAGCTTTTCTTATGTGTTAAACTTAACTCTGGTAGCAATTTATCATTTAAAAAAAAGTCCAAGGGGTGCCTGGGTGGCTCAGTTGGTTGAGCGGCTGCTTTTGGCTCAGATCATGATCCTGGAGACCCCGGATCAAGTCCCACATCGGGATTCCTGTTCGGCGGGAAGCTTGCTTCTCCCTCTCTGGGTCCCTCTGCTTGTGTTCCCTCTGTCAAATAAATAAAAATCTTAAAAAAAAAAAAAAGTCCAAGAGACAATCAGGACCCACATTCAATTTACCATCGGTTTGCTAGACTAACAGAAATGAGACTCATCAACTTAAAAAGATACACACTAAGTACAAACTCAAATATGCTGCCCACCCATTTCAATGACTTTTTGACAAAGGCCCAGAAAGCCTAGAAAAGTACAAAATGACTGAAGGCCAGAATAACTTTTTGCACGAACAACTCCAGGACACTAACTAGAGAACTAACTCTGGAGGAATAGAGAATCTCAGTACCCGTTTATCATGATGGTAAAGCCTAAAATGGTGTTATTGTTTTAACCATTTCTGGAGCTAGACTTGGTAAAACCTTACTTTTCTACAGATCAAAATACAATCTTTCCTATCAGTGGAGGAGTTAAAAAAATTAATCATGTATCTCTCCTCAACCACTTTCTGGGAAAGGAAACAAATCCCAACACCCTCAACTAACAGATGTAACTAGGCAGAAGTTATTGGGCTACCAGATATAAACCAATACTTCTTTTAGTTTTGTCGAACAAGCTGAAAAGATAGTATATCCTCCTTTGAATGCAGAGTATTCAAAATCCTCAAGTCAATTATGTTCCCTACTTTACTAGTGGGTCTAAACCCCATCCTTATCTTCATATAAATTCCAAAGTAAGTGGGAAGTTCACATTTAAGCCATTTTCTGTAAAAATAAAAAATATTTCAGCCGACAGCCAAGCTGTATTATGGCAAGAAAATAGTTTGCCCAAGATCTGACTTCCTGTTATTTCACATTTTTCCCAAAACTCTTTTGCTGAACAAGGAAAAAAAAACACAGACTTGATCCACAGCACAGTACTAGCATCACAAACCGAAGGAAGCAAAATGAGTGCGCATTATTTTAAGGCTCAGGTTGTGATCCCAGCGTCCAGGTGAGTCCTGCAGCAGGTTCCCTGCTCAGCCAGGAGTCAGTTCACTTTCTTCCTCTCCCTCTGCTCCTTCCCCCTGCTTGTGACTCTCAATCTTTAAAAGGGGGCGGCGGGGGTGTGTGTGTGTGTGTGTGTGTGTGTGTAAAAGGGCAAAACAAAGCTATGTGTTGAGTGGTATTTTATTGGGCTTTTTTATCGACTGATTTCTCTAACTTAATGATAATGCTGTATAATCGGGGGCGCCTGGGTGGCTCAGTTGGTTAAGCGACTGCCTTCAGCTCAAGTCATGATCCTGGAGTCCCGGGATCGAGTCCCGCATGGGGCTCCCAGCTCCGCGGGGAGTCTGCTTCTCCCCTCTCATGCTCTCTCTCAAAAATAAAAAAAAAAAACTAATGCTGTATAATCCTTTCCTGTATCCACTAAAACAGGCAGGAAATAGCCTTTACAATCCTCCAGTTCTGCTGGAGCATCAGAGTGGTGGGAAAATTACTTTAAAAGCCAGCTACAATACAGTGTAGTAACAAGGAAGGTCATTTGAAGGAGTTAAGTCCTTTCAAACAGCTGTATAAAAACAGATTCTGGATCAAGAGGTGAGGTACCAGACGGAGAAAAATACACTGCTGTCAACATTTCTACTCAAGCATCTATAGAGAAAACTACGTCTGCGGTATTCTAGAAGGAATCATCATCTCGAGTTCCCACTTTTGGTTAAGAAACAAAAAACACTTTGCTTGGACTTTCAAAAAAATAAACACCCCAATCAAGACCCTACCCTCACACACAAAATTGCATTTCAGTGACTAATGCTGCAATGACACCCTTGTTGGAAGAATCCAGGCAACTGGTGTCTCTAACTTCGGTACTTCCTAGATGAAAAATGGTCTCTGCACACGTGCCTGTGTGGATCGAAGGTTGCCTCTGACTTCTAAGTAGATATTAAGATGCCTTCCAGGTTACTTATACTTGAGAATGCTTTGTATTAGGTTTTGTCTTTTTTTTTTTTTAATTTTCGGTCAGAAAAACTTTCACGGTGATGACTCTGTACAGAGAACGTTGTGGCTCGTACCCACCTCTGTTAATTACGAAACTAACAAGTGTAAATGACCAATGAAATAGAGACCTCTCTCGATCTTTAATTGGCCACGGTACCCTGAACTTATTGCATTAATTACCTTTTAGACCTCAAGATTTAAGGCGGACGCTGATAGGTTACATAAACACGCAAGTTTTTATTAGGAAAAACTAAGCATAACAAGTATTTCAGTACCTACTAAAAAATGACAAAATTCCCGCAGTGACGCATTTGGCGCTTTTAAAGGTCTAAAGAACATGCTTCAGATTAGACTTGATGGAATTTCTCCAGTATGTGGGCCAAAAAGCTTTCCCAAAGCCGGCGGGGGGGGGGTGGCAGTTCGAGGCACCAGAACCAAAATATGCCATTCACTGCACAATCAAGTGGATTTCACGTTCACCGTCAAATCTCTACAAAGCTACAAGTTTTCCTAACTTCTTACGTGAGAGTACTTTCTCGAGTCTGCAGAGAGGGGCTCCAAAGACTCGCCGCGCGCCTTCCGTACCCGATACCCGGGCGCGTGCTGCCGGGGCTGTCCCGCGAGGCTGCCTACCGCCTCGGGTCCGCAGCCCTCAAAGAGAAGGGAGCAAACGGCAGGCGCCTCCGCGTGGCGGTTGGGTGGGGGCGGCTTCCGCGGAGAAACAGGGCCGAGGGATAAGGGAAGAAATGTGGGGCTCCGGGAGGTCGTCGGGGCCTCCCGTCCCGAAGCATGAGGGCGAGGAGGGCCTCACCTTGCTGCGGTCCTCCTCCTGCTGCTGCAGCAACTCGGGAACCGCGGCCATGGCGACGCGGGCCTCGAGTGGGGGCCGCCGGGCTGTGCGAGGAAAGAAGAGGCTGGGCCGCCGCCGCCTCCGGGGCGCCTCTCGGGGGCGGCTGCGGCCCCGCCTCCGCCAGCCTCCCTGTCCGACGGCGGCGGGAGGCCTCCGAACTCCGCCACCATCCCAGCAGCCCCGGAACAGGCCAGCGGCGCGCCACGTGGTCCCCTAGAGTGGCCTCCCCCGTCCCCGCTGCCGTCCATCTTGGAGCCGGGCAAAAAAGTTACCCGTGGCCTACCCTCGCTCCAGGCCACGCGGAAACCGCCAATCTCAGGGCCGCAACAAGGACTCGGGGAAACTGGTACCTCCTCACCACGGCACGTCTCAAGAAAGCCCGCGCTCTAGTGCTGGGCAATTTATTACTCAGCCCGAGGCCAAGATGGCGACGGGCTGTGACGTAAACAAGATATCGTGAGAGCGTAAGGGCGCGATTTGGAGGAACCCGCGCTAACGGCGGAGGGGAGGGACCCAAGGACCGCGGGAGTGTCTACAGCGGTGAAGGAACGGCTAGCTGCGGGGCGTAAACGACGCAGTGCATGCCGGGACTCCCGCCCCTTAGGCGGGGCCTAACTCGAGATCTGAGCGCGGGACTGGAGAAAATAGGGGTGTCGAGAGGTGGTCGGCGCCCTGGAAGTTAAGTGAAGTTTGGTGGCTTCTGAGGTACCTACCCTGGCCGTGAGCTGGCTTCTATTTAGGATGTGCCTTTTCTAATCCTGCCTCCCGCACAGGACAGTCGTCCTGTCCCCACCGTGGTTCCACACGTAGGGCGGAGCGGGAGGCCCCCTTCTGGGGTCCCGAGGGTGGGCCCCGCTGACGCCGCTTACCCGCGCTTTCCAGGTGGGACCCTTCAGAAGCGCAGGTGCCACGTCTGTACAAGGTGTCGGAGAAGTGACCACCTTAAAGGTGTGAGAGTTTAGTGAGAAGTCTGGAATAGTTAGCTGGGAGCCTGGTACCTCTGGGGTCCGTGGTTCAGCCGACCGTCGTGGCCGCGGGAGGACGGGCTGGAGCGTTGTTTTCTGTCTCACACGTGCCTCCCTAGGCGTCCCAGTTCTTCGGACTGAATATTAGGGACGTCTTCCCCCAAGCTGCACTGTTTCACATTTAACCAGTGCTGGTCTTTCTGCCAATTAAAGAGAGTCTTTCTCTAAGTAGATTTGTCCAAACATGTCGGAAAAGCGTAATGGATTGCAGGTAAATGTGTGCCTTACCGTGCTGATGCAGCTTCCATTTTAGCCGTTCAAATACTTAACCCACTTGGTATCTAACTCCACATTTCTCTTTAATAGGAGTGCAAAAATAAAAGGCCCTCAACACTGCAAGTAGACTAGAGGGAGGTAAGAAAGCATCTAAAGATGAAGGCGTTTCAGACCATCTGCAGGCAGCTCAGAAGTTCAAAGCGATTTTCTCTAGAACCAACGGCCCTTGTGGATTTCTCCACTTCTTCTTCATGTAGCCGGAAGAAAAAAGTGAATCCTTATAAAGAAGTGGACCAAGAAAAGTACTCTGATTTAGTACAGTCTGTCCTGTCATCCAGAGGCGCTGCTCAGACTCCAGAATCATTGTTTGAGGAAGATAATTTACTCTATGGACCTGTGAGTAAGTGTAAGCCCCCAAAGCAAGAGGAAGAAGCAAGAGTTCCACAAAACTGGTGTCCTCTCTTCAATCCAGAGAGAAGCATAAAACCAAATGCAACGAGTACTCCTACAGTTCCTCTGAAAATCCCTTTGCAAAGAAATACCGTACCTAGTGTGACCAAGATCCTTCAGCAAACCATGACATCAGAACAGATTTTCTACTTGGAGAGGTGGAAACAGCGGATGATTCTGGAACTGGGAGAGGATGGCTTTGCAGAATATTCTTCAAGTAATTTTTTCAATCCTGCTGGTTCTGTGTGGTTACTGTATTTTCTAGAATATAGAGCACCTGTGTCAAAAGAGTGAGAGGTGTTTTTGACCTGAACTAGTGAGGCACTGCTTTCAAATGATAATTAGCATTAAATAGCACTTTATGTGATGAACTTATTCATCATAACAACCCTGTGCAGCATATATAACTGTTATTCTTCTTTCACAGATGAAACTGAAGCACAGAGGGCAAGTAGTTTGACTAAATGATGTAGAAAATTCTTTTATTAAAGTTGCCTGTTTTTGGTTAAAGAAAAGAATCACCTGATGATGGAATGCTACTTGTTTGCTAGGCATTCTCTTCAGAATGTAGTAAATACCCCTTCCTGTACTTATTCTCATTGACATGTAAATTTAAAGACTTGGGTTAACCCCCCCCCAACACATGATTTGTATTTAGATTTTGGTAAATTGAGATAGTCTGATGCTCTTGATTAGTACTGAGAATAAATAAACTTTAGCTTTCAACTCCCAATTTACTACTAACTTCTTAGACAGGTGAGGAAAATAACTTCCTTAAAACAGGCTCCGTTCCTGGGTGGCTCAGTGGGCTAAAGCCTCTGCCTTCGGCTCAGGTCATGATCTCAGGGTCCTGGGATGGAGCCTCACGTCGGGCTTTCTGCTCAGCAGGGAGCCTGCTTCCCTCTCTCTCTGCCTACCTGTGAGCTCTCTCTCTGTCAAATAAATAAAATCCTTAAAAAACAAAAAACAACAGGCTCCGTTCGAAAGCAAGGCGAAAGCCATTGGCACAGGTGAATTAGCTTGTCCCCATCAGGATTATATAATTGTTTTTTATTAAAGATAGGTTTTTTGTTGATCATTCCTTAGCCTATGCTTCCCAAAGAGCAGTACGTGTACCCCTAGTGGTTGGTAGAGAGCACTTTTAACTTTAAGAGTTAATGCACTTATTTTGTGGCATCTCAGAAAAAAACTGTGGGTAACATATTAAACATGTCACATATGGCAAAAAGCGGTCAAGGTCCTCATCCTTTAGAAAATTCCTCCGCTGTGTTGGGTAAGGAATATATGCAGGAGCTAACTGCTTTTAGGTAATAAGTAACAACCACTAAGCTATTCTTTGCTTTCTAGACAAGCAACGTAAAGTGAAATCTTTTAATGGCATCTTAACATTTTTTTATTTGTACCACTAGGATTTAGAATTGATGTTGTTTCCTCATGGGAAGTTATTTTTGATTTTCCTTAAACCTGGAATATTATAGTTTGTGGGGATCCTGAAATCACTGATAAGAAAAAGGCAGAAACCTGCTAGAAGTTTGGGAACCTAGGACTTTGTAGCCCTTGGCACGAAATAAAAAAAATACTCTGGAGGCCTCCTTGATAAAGGAAAGGAATTTTTTATTGGGAATGTGAAGGTGCTCACCATCCCAAGCAGAGATAAAACTATGGTAGTTTTCCATATAACCAAACTTTGTTGATCTGGATTGTTACTCTGATGAGTTTCTCCGGATCAATTTTAAGAAACAGGCAGAATCACTTTTTTTTTTTTTTTTCATAAGGGGCCGTCACATGAGGATCCCCCCTACCAATAAAGGGAAGAAAAGAAAGAAAAAGCAGGTCATAGCCCACTAAATTGATTAACGGGTCAGGAGAGGCAGTTTTTAAAATACTGTATTGATAAATTCCTTTCCGCCTGCCTTTTCCAAAGGCTAGAGCCTATAGATGTGCCCAAAGCTGGCATTCTCAATGTTTGGTCAATTTCTCCAGTATCAGTTTACCTTTTGAAGATTGCCAAGGATAAGAAAGCCTGAGTTGGATTATTTAAGTGTTGATCATAGTGGAAAGGGATGGAGTTTATTTTTTTCCAGTTTATTACTGTAGTGACTCTTTAATTTTAAAATATTATCCATCCTGCCAGTTTATCAGTCAGAATCTTGGCGGCTCATGGATTTTTTTTAAAGATTTTATTTGACAGAGAGAAACAGCGAGAGAGGGAACAGAAGCAGGGGGGAATGAGAGCAAGAAGCAGGCTTCCTGCTGAGCAGGGAACCCCATGTGCAGCTCAATCCTGGGACTCAATGATCATGACCTGAACCTAAGGCAGACACTTAATGACTAAGTCACACAGGCACCCTGGATGATTTTGTTTTGTTGTGTTTTTTAATGCACTTTATATACTACAACTTGAAAACATTTCACCTTCATTCCTTTAATTTACTGAATGAATATTCTGACTTGATGCTATCGGCAATAAATCTTGTGCTTTTTAAAAATTTAGTTAGGGGTGCCTTGGGCGGCTCAATTGGTTAGGCATCTACCTTTGGCTCCAGTAATGATCCCAGGATCCTGGGATCAAGTTCTGTATCGGGCTCCCTCCTCAGTGGGGAGTGCAGTGAGGAGTCTGCTTCTTCCTGTCCCTCTGACCCTTCCCACAACTCTACTTGTTCTCTCAAATAAATAAAATCTTTTAAAAATAATATATAACATTTACTTAGACAAATTCAGTCATACTTAATATTCTGAGCCTTACAATCTAGGGGATTCCCATGACTTTTGCCTCATATGTGAAGAACCCAGCCAAGGGTTAAGTCTGCAGTGGAGAATGAATTGCTTATTTGCTTGGCAATTGATAAAGCAGTTTGTTTTCTTGTTTTGACCATGTTTGTGTTCTGCCTCATTAAGCTTGTCTGTAGATGAACACTGTACTTTTACATGGATTTTAATTCCATCTGTCTTAAATTTCTTGTAGGTCTTTCATATGCTAAGAAGTTCAGTTGAACCAAGTAAATTTGGAGTGTAATAGCTCAGTCTTCAGTTGAATTTCATTTAACTCTCCATGTAATTTTCCCAGAAGTGATTCCATTTTTGACAGTGGTAGAACTGACCTTTCAAAATCTTGGTAAAATAGTATTTGACAGGAACACTGAAAAAATAAAATAATTTAAAAAAATAGTATTTGACAGATATAATATATGGTTTGAAATTACCTTACTAGTGGTTGCCAGGGTGGCTCAGTGGATTAAAGCCTCTGCCTTCAGCTCAGGTCATGATCTCAGGGTCCTGGGATCCAGGCCTGCATAGGCTCTCTGCTCATTGGGGAGCCTGCTTCCCCCTCTCTGTCTGCCTGCTTCTCTATATACTTGTGATCTCTCTCTCTGTCAAACAAATAAAATCTTAAAAAAAAATTACCTTACTAGATCAGATTTTCCTCATTTTCTATGGATTTGTCTCCATGCATGTATATTTCCTCCTTGGCTTATGTGTATCTAAATAATGATCCCTAATTTGGCTTCCTCATTCTGTTGTATGATGGACCTGAGTTGAACATGGCCTTTTTGATTTGGGGCAAAGCAGTGTGTAGGCCACATTCCTTAAACTGGGAGTAGTGATTCTTGTCTTGCTGGGTTGTTGTGTCTGAAAGTTTAATAATATTTTGAAAGCAACAAGGCCACTTCTTGGCACAGTGACTTTTCTTTGTTTCCTTATCAAGGATGAAGTGCATATTTACTACTTCTTGGATTTGTTTGTGTTTTCTTAACTTAAAAGTACATGAGCATATACAGATATCAAATCAAATTTTTCTTAAGCATATCAGGAAAAATTTCAGGACAGCAACTCTCAAGCTGTTCTAGCCCCCCAGAAAAGTGCAGAAAAGTGTTACATATATCCTCTCACACCCAAGTCCCAAAATATGCAGTTTGTTTTTATTTGTATATGCTTTGATTTTCATTCCTTGCCACTCATTAAGCCTGTTAGTAAAAGGATTCCACCACCTACGCTCATTAATTCAGTGTTGGTTGTAAAAAGAACTGTGAATAGAAGCACAGTTCCTTAACTTTTTAATAATTATTTATCATAACCAGTTAAGTTACTAGAATGGATGCTTAAAATCGCAGTATGATATACTACGTGTGGTCCTGTTGCTCCCAGATCTTCAATTGTAGCTTTGGCCTAATTCTACTAGAAATTCTTTATTTTAATTCATTTTATTGTTTGAACTGTTTTAGTCCCTTTGCTTTCTTTCTTTCTTTCTTTTTTTAAGTTATATTTATTTATTTAACAGAGAGAGACACAGTGAGAGAGGGAACACAGGCAGGGGGAGCAGGAGAGGGAGAAGCAGGTTTCTCGCCAAGCAGGGAGCCTGATGCAGGGCTCGATCCCAGAACAACGACCCAAGCCACCCAGGCACCCCTAGTCCCTTTGCTTTCAAAGTGGCTAAAATGTGGATAAATCTTAGCAGTTATCACTTAAAGGTAATTCATATACTTTCTAATTTTATTGTTCATAGGTTTTTAAGTATTTTTTAGTACCAGCTTTGCTCTTGTTTGTTTTTCTTTTTCCCCTGATTTTCTTTTCAGACTTATTTTTACAAGGGAAACAGTTCCATAAAGCCTTGGAAAGCATACTTGCACCCGAGGGGGACTTGAAGGAAAGAGATGAGAATCTCAAATCTGGATATATTCAAAGTGTCCAGCATATCCTGAAAGATGTCAGTGGAGTGCGAGCTCTAGAAAGTGCTGTTCAACATGAGACCTTAAAGTATGCAGGTCTACTGGACTGTGTGGCTGAATACCAGTAAGTATTACATTTTTTTTTCTATCAAAGTGTGAAGATAAAGAAATACAGGGTGGAACAGATGATGCCTGTCAAACGCTGTTTTTTCCCTCTGAACTCCTGCTTCAAGGTACAGTCCTGTGAAGTCAAAACCTTTTTGATACATAAAAGAATTGGGTGTGGGACAGGAGATAAGGACAGATAAAAGAGGAAGAGCCTCATAATTCTTGTAAATCTGTGTTCCAGAATCAAAGTGTTTGGGGGGAGAAAAGGTATAATTTTTCCATATACAGCATGTTCCTCATTCCCTACCCCTGAGCAAGCTACTTACCACTAGATCCAACTTGATGGGGCACCCAAATGGCTCAGTGGGATAAGCATCCAATCCTTGCTTTGGGCTCAGGTCCTGATCTCAGGGTGATGAGATCGGGCACTGGGTCCCGTGTGTGCTGAGTGTGGAGTCAGCTTAAGACTTTCTCCTTCTACCTCTGTCCCCATCCCTATCCCTCCCCACCCCACAATGTGTGTGCTTGCTCACTCTTTCTCTCTCTAAAATAAATAACTTAAAAAAAAAAAGATCCAATTTGATGTCTGCATTTTCTTTCCCATTTGCCCAAAAATAGCACCTTGATCTCTTAGCTCTGAAAATCATTTCTTTTCCTGGTTTCCAGGAGGTGTTTGACACTGAATAGGGACTCCGAGCTTCCTACAGCTTCCTGTGGTATTTACTTACTTACTAATTTATTATTTTATTTATTTATTTCACAGAGAGAAACACAGCTAGAGAGGGAACACAAGCAGGGGGAATGAGAGAGGGAGAAGCAGGCTCCCCCCCCAGCAGAGAGCTCGATGTAGATCTCAATCCCGATGTAGATTTCAGTTCCCGGGACTCCAGGATCATGACCTGAGCCAAAGGCTGACACTTAATGACTGAGCCACCCAGGCACCCCTCATGTGGTTTCCTTTACTGTTTTTCCCACTTACTCCAGATTCCAAGGGGAGATATAACCTGCAGATACCCCTATTCCAAAAAAAGGATGTGGGCGACACACTAGGATAGGTAAAATCCTGTGAGTATAACTCTTGGAACTCTAGTCAAAATAGTACTGATATTTGTTTTCTGCTCTTTAAGTGGAAAGCATCAACATTGAGAATATGTCCACTGAATATTTTTGAAAATTAAGGTTTCAAAAATTTTAGGTAATATATGTGTTTGGTTAACCCAAGCTACTAAAAGTAAGTCCGCCGTCTTCACTTTTTCTTTTAAAAAGGTATTTAATGTGGTAAAATATATGTAACATAAAATTTGCCTTAAACTTCACCATTTTTAAGTATACAGTTGTGTGTCATTAAATACATTCATGATGTTGTACAGCCGTCAACACCATCCATCTCCAGGACCTGTCGTCTTATAAAACTGAAATTCTGTACTCATTAAACAACAATCTCTATACTTTCCCCTACTTGTAGCCCCTGGCAACCACCATTCTACTCTCTGTCTTTACTAATTTAACTACTGTTTCATACCTTTCAAGAGTAGAATCAAAGTATTCATCTTTTTGTGACTGACTTATCTTTATTCTTGTGCTTTGATGCACAATTTTTAAAGCTTTCCCTGTAAGCCAATTTGTGTATTTGTTGTTGTTGCCTGTGCCTTTGGTGTCACATCCAGTATATCACCACCAAATCCAGTGTCATTAAGCCTGGGCCCTATGTTTTCTCCAAGAGTTTTATGTAGTTTTAAGTCTTACCTTTAGATCGTGGATCCATTTTGAGTTAATTTTTGTATATGGTGTTAGATAAGAGTCCAACTTCATTCTTTTGCCTGTGGATGTCCAGTTTCAGTTTCCCCAGTACCATTTGTTGAAAAGATTGTCCTTTCCTCGTTGAATAGACTTGGTACCGTTGTCAAAAATCATGTGACCGTGAATGTAAAGGTTTATTTCTGGGCTATTGGTTTCCATAGGTCTATGTATCTGTCTTTATACAAGTACCGTAGTATTTTAATTATTATAACTTTGTAGTAAGCTTTGAAATTAACAAGTGTGAGTCCTCCAGTTTTGTTCTTTTTTAGGGTTGTTTTGTCTTTTCAGAGTCCCTTGAAATTCCATGTGGATTTTAGGATGGCTTTTTTTTTTTTTCTTTTTTAAGATTTTACTTATTTATTTGACAGAGAGAGAAACCACA
Source organism: Spilogale gracilis (assembly GCA_004023965.1). Classification (NCBI taxonomy): domain Eukaryota; kingdom Metazoa; phylum Chordata; class Mammalia; order Carnivora; family Mephitidae; genus Spilogale; species Spilogale gracilis. Next base: position 25,842 of record PITA01011266.1, on the reverse strand, counting down.
AGTAGGCAGAGAGGCAGGCAGAGAGAGGAGAGGAAGCAGGCTCCCTGCTGAGCAGAGAGCCCGATGCAGGCCTGGATCCCAGGACCCTGAGATCATGACCTGAGCTGAAGGCAGAGGCTTTAACCCACTGAGCCACCCAGGTGCCCTAGGATGGGTTTTGATTTGTGCAAAAATCGTCATTGAGATTTCTATAGATTGTATTAAATCTGTAAATCATTTGGGGTAATATGAACATCTTAACAATATTAAATCTTCTAATCTTTGAACTTAGGGCCTGTTTCCATTTAGGTCTTTAATTAATGATTTGCAGTTTTCTTTGTGCAAGTCTGTAGTCTCCTTGGTTAAGTCCCAAATATTTTATTCATTTTGATGTTATAATATAGAATTGTTTTGTAATTTCCTTTCCATATTGTTCATTGTTTCTATACAGAAATGCACTGGACTTGTGTGTTGACTTTGTATCCTGCTGAATATCTTTGCTGAATTTATTTATATAGTCCTACAAGTTTTTGTGGATTTTTCAGAGTTTTTTTTTTTTTTTTTTAAAGATTTTATTTATTTGACAGAGAGAAACACAGCCAGAGAGGGAACACAAGCAGGGGGAGGGAGAGAGGGAGAAGCAGGCTTCCCGCTGAGCAGGGAGCCTGATGTGGGACTCGATCCCAGGTCTCCGGGATCATGACCTAAGCCGAAGGTAGTCGCTTAACCAACTGAGCCACCCAGGTGTCCCCAGAGTTTTTAACATAAAAGATCATTCATCAGTGAAGAGAGATAATTTTACTTCTTCCTTTCCAGTTTGGATGCTTTTTTATTTCTTTGTCTTTCCTAATTGCTCTGGCTAGAACATCCAGGTCTGTTAAATAGAAGTGGTGAAAGCAGACCACCTTGCCTTGTTCCTGATCTTGGAGGAAAACCTTCCAATCTTTCACCATTGAGTATGTACTTGCTGTGGGCTTCTCATTTATATATGGCTTTTATTATATTGAGGTAGTTTTTTTTTTTTTTTTTTTTACCACCCCTGGCTTGTTACTTTTTTCATAAAGGGTATTTCATTTTGTCAGATGCTTTTTCTTCATCAGTTAAGATGATTAAATGGTTTCCTTCATCCTGTTAATGAGGTATATCACATTGGTTGATTTTTGTGTTGAACCATCCTTGCATTCCAGGAATAAAGCCCACTTTATGATAATGTATAATGCTTCTAATATGTTGCTGAATTTGATTTGCTACTATTTTGTTGAGAACTTTTGCATCTGTGTTCATAAGGTAGTTTTCTTGTACTGCCTTTGTCTGTCTGGCTTTGGTATCAAGGTAATGCTGGATTCATAGGATGAATTAAAAAGAGTTCCCTACTTTACAATTTCTTTGGAAAAGTTTTAGCATTGGTATTAGTTATGTAAATGTTTGGTGGGATTCATCCATATAAAATCATCAGGTCTAGAGTTTATAGTTGTCAGTCGATTTTTGATTACTGGTGAAATCTCCTTTCTAATTATAGAGCTGTTCAGATATTCTGTTTCTTCATGATAATAGTCCTGGTAGGTTTTGTGTTTATTTTGATTGATTTTTTTCCTATTGGTTTTCTATTCTGAATTTCATTTGTCTTTAATCTATTTTATTTCCTTCTATATGTTTTGGGTGTACTTTGTATTTTTGGTTCCTTAAGTGGTAAGATTAGAATGTTGATTTGATTCTTCCTTGTTTTTTAACGGAAGTATTTACTGCTATATAGCAGTATACTGTTCCATAACACTGTTTTCACCGTGTCCCCTACGTTTTGATATGCTGTGTTTTCATTAGCAGTATACTATTCCATAACACTGTTTTCACCGTGTCCCCTAAGTTTTGATATGCTGTGTTTTCATTTTATTTACCTCTGAGCATCTTCTGATTTCCTCTGGGATTTCTTCTTTGGTTGATTTTGTTAATTTCTTCAAATTTATTTTTTTTTCCAGTTTACTTCTTTTATTGATTTCTGACTTCATCTTGTGGTTGGAGAAGATACTTTATGGGACATCTATTTTTTAAAATATATTGAGACTTAATTTGTGGCCTAATATGTGGTTTGTCCCGGAAAATGTCCTTTGTGTGCTGGAAAAGGTGTGTATTTTGTTGTTGGGTAGAGAGTACTATATGTCCATTAGATTACTGCGATGTTTTAAGTCCTTTATTTCCTTACTTCCTTCCGTCTGGTTCTATACATTATTGAAAATAGGTATTAAAGTTCTGTCGGTATTACTATAGAACTGTATTTTTGGGGCACCTGACTTGCTCACTAGGAGGAGCATATGACTCTTGATCTTGGGGTCAGAGCCCCATGTTGGGTGTAGAGATTATTTAAGTAAATCAAAGTTAAAAAAGAATTGTATTTCTGCCTTCAATTTTGTCAGGTTTTGCTTCATGTATTTTGCTAGTCTGTTACTAGGTGTATAAATGTGTTTAATTGTTAATGTCTTCCTGATGTATTGAACCTTTTATTAAGATATAATGTCTTTCTTTGTCTCATCTTTTCCTATTTAAAGACTTGTTTTGTCTACAGTTAGAGCCACCTTTGCTCTCTTTTGGTTATTATTTTCATCAAATATCTTTCTGTCTTTCATTTAGCCTATTTGTGTCTTTGAGTATACAGTGAGCTTCTTGTAGACAGCATATAGTTGAATCCTGTGTTTTATCCATTCTGTCAACCTCTGTCTTTTGTTTGGAGAGTTTAATCCATTTATATTTAAACTAGTTACTGATAAAATGACTTTGGTCATTTTGTTATTTATTTTTTATAGGCATTATATCTTTTTTGTCTCATTTCCTGTATATTACTGTCTTCTTTTATGTTTTGTTTCCTTTTTTGTAGTGAAACACTTCAATTCTTTTCTCATTCCCTTTTGTGTATATCTGTAGCTATTGTCCTTGTGATTACCATGGGGATTACATTTAATATCCCAGTTATAACATTCTAATTTGAATTTGTACCAACTTAACTTCAATGACATACAAAAACTGCTTCTTTAACAACTCTGTCCCTATCCCTTTCAGTTGTTGTCACAGAATTGTCTTTATATGTTATGTGCCCCAGAACAAACTAACAATTTTTTTTAGGTTTATTAATCTCTTAAATTATGTAGAAAACAACCTACTCGCCCATCCATGGGCCCCTCCCTCTTGGCTGTGTGTGATCTCTGGCACCTGAGGTGCGTGGCTCATTGCCAGCAACAGGACGCTACTTGCAGGTTAAGGTTAAGAGTTAGAAAGGGAGGGCGCCTGGGTGGCCCAGTGGATTAAAGCCTCTGCCTTCGGCTCAGGTCATGATCTCACGGTCCTGGGATCGAGGCCCACATCAGGCTCTCTGCTCGGCGAGGAGCTTGCTTCCTCCTCTCTCTCTGTCTGCCTCTCTGCCTACTTGTGGTCTCTCTCTCTCTGTCAAATAAATAAATCTTTAAAAAAAAAAAAAGGGAGTCAACACATTTTCAAAAATATCTTGGAACATATCTAACTCAGGGTCTTGCAGAAGTGGCAAGAATTTGCCTGGTGGATCCAGTAGAGCATGTAGTACTGTGGATTTACAAGTCTGAGGAAATGTGACTGCAGCACTGAGACAAAAGGAAATGGCCAACTTGGAGCATGAATGAGAACGAGCTCTGATGGGGCAGGAAATGATGGAGAGACTCAAGTCAGAGGAGCTCCTGTTTTCAGCAGCAACAGCTAATATTCCAGCTGGAGTTGGAAATGCAAGAAAAAGATGGATTAGGAGAACTGCAGAGAGCTCAAGAACAATTAAAGAAGGAGTAAGTGGGGCGCCTGCGTGGCTCAGTTGGTTGGTTAAGTGTCTGCCTTCAACTCAGATCATGATCTCAGGGTCCTAGGATCAAGCCCCACATCGATCTCCCTGCTCCTCAGGGGAGTCTGCTGCAACCTCTTCCTCTGCCACTCCCCACGCTCATGCTCACACTTTCTCTGTCTCAAATAAATAAAATCTTTTTCAAAAAAAAAAAGGAGATGAGAATGAGTATAGAAAATAAGAGGGAAGATGTTTCCCATTGAGAGGATACAGCAGCAGACTTAGGCAAAACACTAGTCGAAATTAGTGCTCCATATGGGGCAGCTCACTTGAGCAGAGTGGGAGAACGTGGTGAACCAGTGCTAGCTGATGCTTCAGTAAACGCTGATCAAGACGTGTATGATCAAGCAACCTAAGAGCAATAATTTTTTCTGCTTGTTTCTCAAGTTTAAAAAAAACTAAAAATAAAAGTGGAATTACAAATCACGGTTACAAGAATGTTCACTTTTCTAACTGCCCATGTATGTATCTTTTTTGAGGTCTTTGGGCATCTTTATGACTAAAAGGGTCTTTGTCTAGTAGAACTGCCATCACATCTTTTTCAGGAGCAGTTTCTGTTAATTTATTTTTTTCCTTTGAATGGGCCCTACTTTCCTGTTTCTTTGTATGCCTTGTGATTTTTGTTATTGTTATCGAAAACTGGATATTTGAATCTTAATATGTAACCCTGGAAATCAGGTTCTCCCACTACCCCAGTATTTGCTGGACTTTGTTCATTGTATTTTTTTTTCAAGATTTTATTTATTTAACAGAGAGAGAATAAGCAGAGGGAGCAGTGGGCAGAGAACAAAACACTGCAAAGTAGGAAGCCAGATGTGGGACTTCATCCCAGGACCCTGGGATCATGACCTGAGCCAAAGGCAGATGCTTAACAACTGAGCCACCCAGGCACCTCTTGTTACCATTCTTATAGGCTATGTCTGTGCTATGGCTCAGCCTGAAGTATAAACTTAAGGTCTTCTCAAGTCTTTACTGGGCTTGTGCCCTTCCCTGGACATGCACAGTCACCTTCTAATTTTCCCCATACATGCAGTTGCCCTTGAATGTTGTAGTCTTTTAGTATCTTAATTCCCAGAATGGGAAAGAAAAAAAAAATGAAGGGTTGGAAAAAGTGGGTGTCTGCCCTTTAAGTCATCTGGAAGTCATGGCTAGAGGGAGAGGGGCTTGTGGCAGCAAGCAGGGGTGGAGGGGTGCAGTAATAATGGCCATCTTTTTTTTTTTTTTAACGATTTTATTTATTTGAGAAAGTGAGTGAGAGCACGAGAGGGAAGAGGTCAGAGGGAGAAGCAGACTCCCTGCTGAGCAGGGAGCCCAACTCCAGGATCATGACCTGAGCTGAAGGCAGTTGCCTAACCAACTGAGCCACCCAGGCATCCCAACCCTGCTCTTGTCTATACCTCTGTGAATAAAAACGGCAGTCAGTGATGAGGGCCCAGATCCCTGACATTTGGGATGGGACCCTTTCTGTCCACCCTCATTGCCACAATATGTGTATGCCCTGCTCCAGGATCGTATGCACAGGTGCTGGCCCCGTAAGAAGGGGGGAGGGATGAGTAGCTGTTAAGAGCCCAAGTAGACCAAAATTAACCAGAGCTTACCATCCAAACCTTCAATAGGCTCTAGATTTCCAATAATTGTATCAGACAGATACTGCCTTTGCAATTGTTGTCTAGGTGGACCTACAGATTTCTGGTGTTTTTTACTCTTCCATTTTCCCAGAATCCTCCACCCCCACTCTAGTTTTAAGTTCTTGTGATCTTGGGACACCTGGGTGGCTCAGTCAGTTATGCACCGGACTCTTCCCCTCTCCCACCCTCTCTAAAAGTTCTGTGGTCCTGAGAGATTTTATGACTGTATATACAATCATTTGTCTCCATCCCCACTTATTAACAAAGTGCCAAACTCTGCTTTTTTTTCATTTTGAAAATATTTTAGAGATCTTTTGTTATTAGTTTATGTATATCTGCCGCATTCTTTTCTTTCAATAATTTTCCATCACTCAGGTTATTAACACTTTGTCATGTCTGCTTCCGATTTTTTTTTTAATATACCATAAATTAAGCTCACATCACCTGTAACCACTGATAAGTTTGCCACTCTGTCCTGGGCTACTTTCTATATTACTTAACACACCTACAATAGTGTATAATGCATATACAAGATACTGTCAGTCTACTTTCTGCATACATAGATAACACTGTGTAGTACATGTACCCAGAATACCATGTAGAAATTTCTACATATATAGTATCAGAAAGCTGGTAAGATATTAGGCTCTGGAGCCAGGCTAGCTGGGTTTGGTTTCTGGCTTTTCATCTTCACTTTAGGCTAGTTATCCTCTCTGTACTTCTATTTGTTCATCTGTAAAATAAGACAAATAAAAGGACTTACTTCACAGAGTTATAGAGATAAAATGAGACTTTCTTTGTATAGTACTTAAAATGGAAACTACTCAGTAAATGTTTAGCATGATGATTTTGATCTTGTTTTCTCTTTTTAACTGTTATTTGGTATTCCTTTGTATTAGTGAACCATAGCCATTTCCCTTTTTGAACATTCAGGTTATTTCTAGTTTTCCACAATTACAATCTGCAGCAGTGTACAAATCTCCTCATATACAGCTGTGAGGTTCACTTGTTGGTTTGTTTTGGTGGATCATACACACAGTTCAGATAGATTCAGTTGGTCTGAGGTAGGCCTGGATCGGCAGTTGTCACTTGTGCCCGCAGTATCAAACCACTGCTCTCCAGTGTATACCGAAAAGGGAAATTGCTGGGTTAAAGGGTACAGGCATTTTCAGTTGTCCCAGGTGCGAGTGTGCTCATGTGTGCACACCTTTAATGACACGGCGTTAGACACAATTTATTAACACTATCTCTCGTGGTTTCAATCTGCATTTCACTTAAGTTAGGCTGAGCATCTTTTCATTTGTTGTGAACCGTCTTAGTGTGCTTTTAATTTGGGTTTATACTACTAAAAATCTCTTTTCACATTATTAAGTTCTGCAAGTTATAGCATGTTGCAAGAAACAGTGGTCCATGTCAGAAATCTTTACTTTAGGGTATTTTGATTTATTCCAAGTTGAGAACTCTGAAGCCCGCTGGGGATACTGGGGCCCTCTCTTCATTTTCATAGATTATAATAGTTTTGCAATATTGCAGAGTTTGGCAGAAACAGTAAAGCTACCTCTAGACCTGCACTGTCCCAAGAGACTACCCACTAGCCACATACAACCATTAAATACTTGACTGTGGCCAATCTAAAGTGAGGTGTGCTATAGATATACAAAGTAGGTTTCAGTGGCTTATTACAAAAAAGGATGTAAAGTGTCCCATTAATAACCTTTTTATATTACATAATGAAATAATATTTTGAGTGTGTTGGGTTCAATAAAATATTAAGATTTCACCTGTGTTTTCTTATTTAAAGTAGTTACTAGAAAATTTGAAATAACATGTAGCTTGCATTTTTATATTTTTTAGACAGTGCTACTCTAGGTTGACTTTTTATAAATACCTCGCATAAGTTCTAGAGCTATGGGGGCAGGTGGGTAACATGCATACTGTGTACAAAATCTCCCTCTGAACTGTTGGTTTTGAAACTGAAGTTCATGAAAGACAGAATGAACGGATAGTCACCAGTTATCGGCCTGCTCATCCTGTGATCTTTCGAATGATAGCTGCACTTGGCAAGTATAAAATCCCACGGGGAGAGTGGTACCAGGGAGGAAACATACTGGTTATTTGACTTTATTTTAAATTGGCAAGAATTTTTTATTTGCCCCATATCCCTAATAGTAAGACACTTTAACCTCTTTGTAAACTTACAGGGCAGGGACCAAGTCATCTTATTTATATTTCTGCATATAATTGGTGCCTATTAAATGCTGATAGATTTCAACTCCAGCTTTGGTTTCTGAGCAAGAGAATTTCTTTTTTAATTTTATTTTTTATTACATTATTTTGTCTTTTTCAGTGTTGAGCAAGAGAATTTCTGAAGCACCACGATGCTTTTGTCCTTTATGATGGGGACTTTGCTACTGGTCTCTTGTGGTTCATCCTGACAGATATTTGACATAAGGTCAACTACGATAGTGATAGACATAGTTTCAATTCCTGTGTCAACTGTTAAACTTGAAGCCAAAGGACTTTTGAGACAGTTTAGAAACTGGAACTGTGAGAAAGTTCCCCAGCACTCCCTCATGGATCCGTACCTGTAACTCTCACCGGTGTGCTTCCGGAAACGTTTCCCATCATACCCCTGACAGGCCCATTACTGACCCAAAGATAGGACTCAGAGGAAAGAGAACATCACACTTCTCTAATCCTCAGAAGTAAAACTAGAGGAGCTGTCTTTTTGGAAAGTGGAGAAGAGAAGCAACAGGCACTGAGTGATAAGTAGTAAACCATACCCAAGAAGAGGCTTAACCTCTTAGAGTTTCTCAGTTTGAACTATTACCTATGAAGTCTGCCTTTGGTTTTTCTTTAGGGGCAAGCTGTGTGTGATTGATTGGAAGACGTCCGAGAAACCGAAACCTTACATTCGAAATACATTTGACAACCCGCTGCAGGTTGTGGCCTATGTTGGTGCCATAAATAATGATGCCAACTATAGCTTTCAGGTCAGGACACTGAGCCTCTACTTACATAAAGCCTTGCTTGATGCTTATTTTATTCTGTTATTTTATTCCACTGCTTACTCTGTTCTGTGTCCTTCTACCACCTTGAAAAGCACTTCCCCCTGTTCTGAGCTTTCTGTCATTGTTAATAGTGCTTTAGTGTTTTTTACAGCCCATTCTTCAATATCTCATCATCTTTGTGTTCTTATGTATCCCGGTGTGATCTTTCATCACCCCCTCTTAGAAACAGGAGATATTACTATAGATTGTTTTGTTCTGAGTTTGCTCTAGAGCAAGAAGGAAATGAACCTCAACTCTGGTCCTACTGTATAAATCTTGGAACTGCCCTGTGTTTCTCCTAGGTTCAGTGTGGCTTAATTGTGGTGGCCTACAAAGATGGATCGCCGGCCCACCCGCATTTCATGGACACTGAGCTCTGTTCCCAGTACTGGGCCAAGTGGCTTCTTCGACTAGAAGAATATACAAAGAAGGAAAAGAACCAGAATATTCAAAAACCAGATTAGGAAAAAAAAAAAACAGATTAGGGGACAGAATGATGGGAACATTCAGTAGTTCCTCACAGTTTGGGAAGATCTCTTGCTGTTTATGGTAGAGATGCCACAGGATCTGAGAGCTACATAACCCAAGTGGAAGTATTTGTTGAAATCTATTACAACTAAAAAGATCAAAAAGCCAGAAAAATTAGGATTTTAAGGGTTGGACTTGAGCACATAAAAGAAGCACAAGTAAGCATGGTCTGTCATTTACCTAGAAAAGGGAGGCAGGATTTGCCCAGCATTGCTGGCTCTTGGACTCCCCTCTATAATCTTCTGTATCCTGAGCAGGATGTCCCGTCCTTAAATTGAGATTGGAGGGTGTGAGGCTTGGCACGCAAGAAGTTGCCCAGGGTACCCCAGGAGGGAAGGGGTCACACGCCCCAGCTTTATGTGAGGGAGAAATCGCATCAGGCAACTCCTGCTACTGCCAACGTGGTTTCCTAAAGCTAGTTTTATATGTTGGTTTTTCTGTACATTTCACTTGGGGAAAAAACTTCCGTTTAATGTTTTGGAAAAAAGTTATTTTTTTCATATTTAATGTGATTCCTTAGCCTCGGGTAAAACATTGCTCTGTGGAAGGGTGGAGCGTTTTCACATGGTTGACAGTCCCGCTTAGCTTACCGGTAAATAACCCCCAGGAGTAACCAGACCCCAGTCTGAGATTCATAATTATGGATATTTTAGTAGTTCTCTTCTGGTTTGAGTCAATATACCATGTACATAAAGAAAAAGTATCATTTGTGAGAGTCTTCAGCTAGGGAGAAAAGTAACATTTGTGTGTTTCATAAGTAGTAAGTATTAGTTGTCACTGGGACCAGGAAACTTACTAAAAATGCCCACTATAGCTTTGGGGGAAGGCTCCCTGTTTTATGGAATGGGATAGCATTTAAGTTACAGTTGTGGTCTTAAAATAGTAGGGTGCTACAATTAATTTTTTTCTTTAATTAGCCATTAATTATAAGAAATAAAATACAGTGGGGTGCCTGGGTGGCCTTCAGCTCGGGTCATGATCCCGGAGACCCAGGATTGAGCCCTGCATCGGGCTCCCTGCTCGGCGGGAAGCCTGCTTCTCCCTCTCTCACTCCCCCTGTTTGTGTTCCCTCTCTAGCTATGTTTCTCTCTGTCAAAAAAAAAAAAAATCTTAAAAAAAAAAAATATATATATATAACAGTAAAGTAATGAGGCTATTGGTTCTGTTTCCTTTTATTTAGATTGGTGTGTTTATAGAGTAATTTCATAAACCTGGAAATTGTTTAGATTTTATATTTAGAAGCTCAGAATTCAGTTTTGCCACTGGCCCAGTAGCGTTAGTATGAGTCCTACGTAAGTATGTACAGGAAGGAGGCATCCTCTGCCATGGGCACCTGGCAAGGGAGGTTAGCTTCAGGGAGGAGGGAGGAGAATTGCAGGGGACCTTTCACTGATACACACCTCTGCCTTCTCTTCAAGCAGCAGATATTCACGTAGCCTATCATTTCCAAAGTTAAAAATCAACTGAGATCATTAAAAGTTGTAACAGTAGGTTTTTCCACACCGCTTTAATAAGCTTCCCTCCAGAATTGAGACTAGGCCCAGCAAGACTGAATTTTAATGCAGTTTTCTAGGGTTCATAGAAATGCACCTTGGACCTGTCATTTTTTACCGACTCTCCCAAGCTAATTGCATTAAGAGTCCCGTGCAAATCCTCAGTGACCAGGCAGACAAGGTTGTATGAGAACAACCAAAGTAATCCCTGGGCAGGCTTCCCGGGAAGACACAAGGACACAAATTTCTTTCTTTTTTTTTTTTTTAAGATTTTATTTATTTATTTGACAGAAACCCAGCTAGAGAGGTAACATAAGCAGAGGGAGTGAGAGAGGGAAAAGCAGGCTTCCCGCGGAGCAGGGAGCCCGATATGGGGCTTGATCCCGGGACTCCAGGATCATGACTGAGCCAAAGACAGACACCCCAAGAAAACTAATTTCTCACTGCAATCCTGTTACTCCTCAGATCTCACTGATTAAAGAAGTCTCAATCCTCTTGAGAGGGAAATGCCAATGAAGTTATTTTCACTGGTAAGGCATAGGAGGAAAAAGTCAAATCTGAGTTTTTAAATGAGACTTCAAGAATTACCACGTATATTGGGGCGCCTGGGTGGCTCAGTTGGTTAAGCAACTGCCTTCGGCTCAGGTCATGATCCCGGAGACCTGGGATCGAGCCCCACATCAGGCTCCCTGCTCTGTGGGAAGCCTGCTTCCTCTCTCACTCCCTCTGCTTGTGTTCCCTCTCTGGCTGTGTTTCTCTTTGTCAAATAAATAAAATCTTTAAAAAAAAAAAAAAAAGGGATTACCACGTATATTACTAAATCGTGGATACCACCTGTTCCTCTAGGTAATATGGCATATTCAACTCCAGTGAAATGAAACACAATTTGTAATGAGGGATACTCTAAATGAGGATAATTAAAATATTTTTTAAAAAATTCTTATTTGAGGGACACCTGGGTGGCTCAGTTAAGCATCTACCTTTGGCTCAGGTCTGGGATCAAGTCCTACATCGGGCTCCTTGTTCAGTGGGAGCCTGCTTCTTTGCCACTCTCTTGGCTATGCGCTCCCTCCCTCCCTCTCTCTCTGACAAATAAAAGTCTTTAAAATTTTTATTTGTGAGAGAGAACACAAGGTGGGGTGGGGAGGCCAGAGGGAGAGGGAGAAGCAGACTCCTCACTGAACAGAGAGCCCAATGTGGGCCTCCATCCCAGGACTCCGGGATCAAGACCTGAGCCCCAGGCAGACAGATGCTTAACTGACTGAGCCACTCGGGTGCCCCTAAAAAAATTTTTTTTTTTAAGATTTTATTTGGGCGCCTGGGTGGCTCAGTTGGTTCAGCGACTGCTTTTGGCTCAGGTCATGATCCCGGAGCCCCAAGATCAAGCCCCGCATCAGGCTCCCTGCTCGGCAGGAAGCCTGCTTCTCCCTCTCTCACTCCCCTTGCTTCTGTTCCCTCTCACTGTGTCTCTGTCGAATAAATAAAATCCTAAAAAAAAAAAAAGAAAAAATTTATTTATTTACTTGACAGAAACACAGCCAGAGTCTTGGGCTTCGAGACAGTGCTATCCGCATACCCTTATCCTCTGAGGTTCTACACGTTCTTAGTACATTCAGCAGCTGACTAAAGCTCCATGCTGGCTGGCGCTAAAAACCAATTTCCAGTTTTATGCAAAAAAGTTACACCTTCCCCCTTCCCACCCTCAGCCCCAGACCCGGCCTCTTGCTCAGAGCCATTATTAACCCTTTTAATTGGAGAATATTAACCTCCATAAACCTATTATAGTTCTAAGAAAACTTGTCACCATATGACCTGTGGTTTCATATGTGTTGACTCTGGTAAATACAGGAAGACAGTTAGTTGTAAGTTATTGTGCTTCTAGGTAACCAATTTGCCTACTGGCTTTAAATGGGGTTAGAGAGGGGTAATTTGTTTGAATCACTGGCTTCCCACCTGAGCAATGAAACATTTGACTATGACCTGCTTCCCTCCACATGCACAGGTGAGGCAAGGGAATAGTCAGAACTTGAAACACTTTAGGGTTGGGAGCCGGTGCCCTGCAGAGAACCACTGTCTTAGATCAGTCACTAAGTACACGGTGGCACGCTCCGTCTCCCCATCCTCCCTCCCTCCTTTCCAGCCTCAGGCCTCCGGGTTTGTGCTGCTGCAGGAGGGTATGGAACCTCAAGGGACTTACACCGTAGAAGGGAGCTTGAGAACATCTCTCTGGGGAGATGCTCCTAATGGAGCAAAAGGTTTGTATGGTTGTGACAATAGCAAGTTTGAGAAATGCATTTGGGAGGGTCCAACCATGAAATGGTATTCTGGATTAGAGTAGGGTTTGAGCTTCTGCTTTTTTGCTTAGGAGACAGCTAGGTAGAAAGAAAGAAAATAATAGCACATTACAGATAAGCTTAAAAGTCCTTATCTTCGGTTTCCCTCGTTTTATTTCCCTCAACCCTGACACACCGTCGTAAATTTGGTATGTATCTCTCCAGGGTATCCTTTTATAGTTTTACAGATCTCCATGCTGGTCTCCATGAATAATATGCAGTTTTACACCCTGTCCTTTTGTTATTTGCTTGCTTTATCTCAACATTTGTTTTTGCTGGGTTGACCGCTTCTAGATCTAGTGCCTGGCTTTGCGCACTCCGCAGTATTCCCTCAGGCTTTCTCGTCTCATGACCAGGGTTAGGTTAGGCGAACAGACACTGCGGCAGTGAACACCCGTGTGTGTGTGTGTGTGTGTGTGTGTGTGTGTGTGTGTGTCCGTCCGTCCGTCCTGGTGTACACGCACATGCAGTGTACTGGAGGCAGGGGGAGCCTTGGAGCTCTGCCACTTACTTGCTGTCTAACCCGACTCCTCCTGTGTTAGTTGGGAGGGAAATAATCTAGCCTGCCCGCATGGAGTTGGGAGGATTGAGTGAGGTAAGCACTAAGGGCAGGTCCTGGCACACAGTCGGGACAAAATAGACGTTAGCCGTCATCATACTTCTCAAGCAATCAAATCCAGACGTGTCCGGGCTGGGTCACACGGTGTGCGCAGCATGAACTTGACTCTCAAATCCTCCAAAATAGTGCTATCTTGCTGGAATTCCCTGCTTTCCACATGCTAACACAAGAGTTTTAAGACCTTTTTTTCCCCCCAACATCGTGAGGGTGGAAACAGTTACTTTTTATCTTGAGCTGCATTATTGCTTGAATAAAACCTACTTTAAAACAGGATTGCCATCTAGTGGTGGGAAAGGTAGACTGCACTTACATGGCACAAGCCAGATCTGGGTGGACCTACATGTAACTTGGGGTACTTTGTCACTACCATTGGGGGAGGGTTCTACTACTTTCCCCCATTTTTAAGCAGCTCGTGAATTTCTCCAGCACGGCAACATAGAGACCCATCTGCACAGTCCCGTGCGTGCGGCCTTCCAGCCCAAGGAATCTAGGTCACTGGCTCAGAAAAGAGGAATGAGATAAATTAGGAACGAGGCTATTTACAAACTGGCAGGAGATTGTGGCTCCCAGCAGGGCGGGCTTTCCTTGAGCGATCCCAGCTCCCCGGTGGAGAGGTGGTCAAGGGCCTGCATCAGCCACATTCCCTCAAACCGCCACGGAGGGCTGAGCAGGGTCTCAGGGACCGTCCTTTCAAACCCAGGACGTGGACTGTCTGCTGGGAAGGCTTTGCAGACCATCCTCTACAAAGATTTAAAAGTGCATGACAATGTCAGATGTTAATCATCAAAGACATAAATACATTTTTTTAAAGATTTTATTTATCTGGGAGAGAGTAGGGGAAAGGGCAGAGAGATGGAGAAGCAGGCTCCCCACTGAGCAGGGAGCCCCATGCAGGGCTTGATCCCAGACCCGAGCTGGCTTAACTGACCAAGCCAGCTGGGCACCCCACATAGATAGGCTTTTAAAGCTCTGCACAGGGGCGCCTGGGTGGCTCGGTTGGTTGGGCGACTGCCTTTGGTCATGATCCTGGAGACCCGGAATCGAGCCCCACATCGGGCTCCCTGCTCAGCGGGAAGCCTGCTTCTCCCTTTCTCCCTCTCTCACTCCCCCTGCTTGTGTTCCCTCTCTTGGCTGTGTTTCTCTCTGTCAAATAAATAAATAAAATCTTTTAAAAAAAAAAAAAAGCTCTGTACAAAAATGTTCCATGAAAGATAAAGGTGTAAATAAAGCAGTGTTACTGAAAAGTTTATACAACATGCGTTTAATTAAGTACTGTTACTTGGGCCCCTGGGTGCCCGCTCAGTTGCTAAGCGTCTGCCTTCTGCTCAGGTCATGATCCCAGTTCCGGGGATCGAGCCCCACATTGGGCTCCCTGCTCAGCGGGAGGCCTGCTTCTCCCTCTCTCACTCCCCCTGCTTGTGTTCCCTCTCTCACTGTGTCTCTCTCTGTATAAAAACATAAAATATAAATAATAAAGCAAAATATAAATAAGTATAAATATATAAATATAAATGCGTATAAAATATATTTTATATATTAAATATATGAAAATGAATATAAATAAAATATAAATAAAATCTTTTAAAAAAGTAGGTACTGTTACTGAAATAATGGGATATTAAAGGTTGAAGAAAGAAAACAGTCTCGGGGCGTCTGGGTGGCTCAGTGGGTTAAGCCTCTGCCTTCGGCTCAGGTCATGATCTCAGGGTCCTAGGATCGAGGCCTGCATCGGGCTCTCTGCTCAGCGGGGAGCCTGCTTCCTCCTCTCTCTCTGCCTGCCTCTCTGCCTACTTGTGAGCTCTCTGTCAAATAAATAAATAAAATATTTTTTAAAAAAAGAAAGAAAACAGTCTCGACAACAACAAGCAAAGGTCATCTGTGATTAGAAACACCCAGTCAGGCTGATCTAGATCGTTCCTCAGCACGAGGCTCCTGCCCATTCTAAGCCGTTATTCGCGTGGGTGCCTCGGCCTGAAGTAACTTCCCTTCCTCCCTTCAGCCAGATCATTTTCGCAGCGCTCGGGCCTGGACCCCAAGCCCTTAGCCGAGGCCACAGGGGAGGCGGTGTGGCCCGCAGGCACGAGCTGCAGAATCAGGCAGACGTCAGATCCGGCCTGCCGCCTGTTCCTGTGCCGTCTGTGAGCTAACAGTTGTTTTTCACATTGTGAAACGGTTGAAAAAAAAAATGAAAAGTGGACTTCAGTGACAAGAAAATTTAAAAAATTCTAATTCCAGTGTCTAAAAACAAAGTGTTCTTGGAACACAGCGCCACCCGCTTGCTTACCTGTCGCTTGCTACTGCAGAGGTAAGTATGCGCAGCAAAGGCTGCGTGACCTGCAGAGCCTAAAATACTTGCTACCTGGGCCTGCACGGAAGTTGGCTGACTCCTGGCCGGGATGAGAGCTGATGGCGGCGGGGGCGAAGAGGTGGCCGCTGGGCGAGGAGAGCCGGGTCGGAAATGTACTTTTGGGACCCTGGCCTGGCCGCTGGGATGAGTAGGTTGAGGAAGAGGTGTAAAGGTAATCCTTTGGTTTCGGGGCTGGAGCATGTGCGTGTTATTTGCTGGAATGGGAAAGACGAGAGTGAAAGAGCAAACCAGGTGAAATCCTCGCTCTTCCCCCCGCATTGCCAACACCATCAGCTAGCTCTGCTATATTAAGAATCACCCAACATTAGTGGCTTAAAACTTCTTTCTCATGAGTCTGAGGACAGGCTCACCTGGGGGCAGGACCGTCTAGCCCGGCCCATGGTTAGCTCAGCACCAGCTGGGGCCATGGAGACGCCTGGCCTTGCGTCTCCTGTCCTCCAGCAGCCTGGCTTGCTCGGAAGGCCGTGGTGGAAGGGTCTCCCAGGCGCCGCAGAGGATTAAGCCCCAGTGCACCATGCTTTTCACACTTGTCGCTGGTGCCCCAAAGCCCAAAGCGAACATGTGACCAAACCAAGATCCTGGAGGGTGGGGGATGAGCAGGGGAACTGTGAATTACACTTATCGCCTCTTGATGAGAGAAGCCATAGAGTCACAGCGCAAAGAGGGCGAGGGTCCAGGGAGGGGAAGACCTGGGGGCATTTTTACCATCTGCCACACTGACTGGGTGACTCAGACGAGTTACCCAAAGTCTTCGAGCTTTGGTTCTCTCATCGGGAAACGGGCCAGACAACAACTTCATAGAATTTTTATAGGGATTAGAAGTAAGAAATTTAAAGTCCCTGGCATAGAACAGATACCCTGATAGTCACTGTTTTGTTGTGATAATGAACAATGATCAGGTTTAATCTCTATTGGGTAGTAGCACTTCCATTCCTCCCAGCCACCACCAGGATTTTTGCTGTCTTTGAGGACCGCTTAGACTCTTACTTACACAATATTTTTCTTTAAACAGGTTCACTCTTTTTATTTGAAGAATTTTATTTCGGGGTGCCTGGGTGGCCTACTTGGTTAAGCGTCTGCCTTCCGCTCAGGTCACAATCCCGGGGTACTGGGATCGAGTCCTGCCTCTGGCCCCTTGCCCAGCAGGGAGTCTGCTGCTCCCTTTCTCCACTGCCCCACCCCCATGCTCTCTTGCCCTTTCTCTCAAATAAAATCTTAAAAAGAATTTTATTTCAAAATCAAACTTTATCTCAATACCACAATAAAAATAGGCCACTTGCCACAGATCAAAGACAACTATAAAATAAATACAGTAAAAACAAAGCAGTGCTATTAACCCTAACTCACCTTTCTTGCTTTCCAAAGGCCAAATCTGAGGCCTGCTATCTCTTTGTTAAAAGAGGGTGTTCAAGGGGCACCTGGGTGGCCTAGTTAGTTAAGCAGCTGACTTTGATTTTGGCTCAGCTCATGATTTCAGGGTTGTGGGACCAAGCCCCTCGTCAGGGTCTGGGCTTAGTGGGGTCAGCTTGGGATTCTCTCTCTCTCTCCCTCTATACCCCTCTCAAAAAAACAAAACAAAACAAAACAAACAAACAAAAAACAGTATTCAAGGAAAGAAGTGCCAAAGAAAACCTGCAGAGGTTTTCCTGTCCATATAACCAGCAGGATAGAAGACTCTTTCACTGTGTTATCTCCAGAGCGGCACGTAAAATGCACATACAGAAATGGTCCGAAGTCATTTAGGAAACACCAGGGCAGACCAGAGACGAGAGAATTGCTTCTCATCCTCATGACGGCCCAGTGGGGCTCTGAAGGGTAGTTCAGAGGAGGGAAACAAATCAAACCTGGAGCAAAGAGCCAGGCGTGCTCACGGACCTGCCACTTCCCAGCCATAGAACCTTGGCCCAAATGATTAACATTTGGGAGACCTTGGTTTCCTCAGAAACATCGTACCTGACTCCTGGAATTGCTGTAGAGACCAACCGTGAGCCAGTGCTTCTCCATCTATGAAGTACTGTCTAAATAGAGCAGATAATGAGCATATTCCCTGCGGCGAGGCACGAAGAGGCAGGCACGGGGAGATGGGCCTCTGCGCTGTAGAGGAGGGGAGAGGTGGCCTGTCAGCCACCAGGGCAGATGACCAAGTGTTGGCGCACTCCCCTCCCATGTGGTCTTAGAATCAAGGAGCCAGCCAGCCATAGAGCCTGAGGGGAGAGACAGGGCCAGGGCCCTCCGCAACCACCTTCCAGATCCGGGACGCTCTGATTTCTCAGTGGGGACATCAGCCGGCTCTCCCCCCCAGCCCGGCACCTCAGGAGTTACCGTGGCACTGACCGAGAGGCCTTGGCCACCTTCTGGTGCATTCCCGGATTGGCAATTCCAGGCATCTTCCAGAAAGCAGTCACCAGCACACGAGTGCAGTAGGACGCATATGTAACCCCAAATTCATACCTGGTTCTCAAGCCCCCACTCATGTTGCGCTCTGCAGAGGTTCCCGGCACCCTCGGTGGTGACCTGCCCTCTATGGCCTTTGACACAGACCTTGGCATCCGTGGTCACGGATCCACTTCATATATATCCCCCGCACTAGACTATGAGCAAGGGTCTGGCTTCATATGCACAGCACCCGACGGGCAGGCGACAGTGCTGCTCGGGGGACAGGAAACGCCATCTGGCCCTGTCTGTACCACCCCAGGGCTCACTGTATGTGATGGGTGCAATGGGCTGGATGTGGGTGTCCCGAGCCTGCAGATTTGTATGTAGAAGCCTTAATCCCAATGCGATGGGATTGGGAAGTGGGGCCTTTGGGGGTGATTCGGTCATGAGGGTGGAGCCCTACGCATGGAACTATTAGTGCCCTTCCTGGAAGAAGCCAGAGAGCTAGCTTGCCCTCTTTCCTCCAGAAAACGAGAAGCCAATGGTAGTCTGCAGCCCTGAAGTGGGCGCTTCCTAGAACCCGACGGCAGCACCCTGATCTCGGCCCTCCAACCACCAGAACGGTGAGACAGAAGTCTCCGTCCTTCCCAAGCTCCCCGGTCTAGGGTGCCTTGTTCCAGCAGCCCAAACTCAGACAGAGGGCTTCCAGGAAACTGAGAACTGCCTGAGGGCTTGGTCTAGCTGCAGGGCAGGCCTCAGTCCCGTGGACTGGGTCCCCTGGGCGCCCCCCTTAGCCAGCCGCCCAGCTTCCCCACACCTCGGAGGAGACGGGTGAGACGGCTCTGGAGTGCGCCGAGCCCAGGTGCTCACCGCTCCCGGCCACGCCACAGCCCCTGTCGGCTTTCTGCTCTCCCCTGGCTCACTTCCCCGCCACCCTGTCACACTCCCTGGGGTCAGAGGAACTACGGCCTCGAGGTCTGAGCTGGCAGACGGGAGGTAGAAGAGGAGGCTTAGCCGTAAGGACATGGGAAGCAGCTCGCCCGCCCGGGTCCCTGAGCACACGCAGTGTCTAGGCGGCGCTGGGGCACGTGCACAGCCAGCAGCTCTGGCACAGGAAAGCGCTTCGCAGCTGTCCCCACCACCCTGCTATCTGTCATCGCATCCATCTGCTGTCCCCACGAAACGCTCACCCACGTCAGCTAAAATGGTGCGCTGGGCTCGGAATCAGTTGAGAAAATGTCAGGCCGATGGAACAGAGGAGAGAACCGAAATAGCAACTTTACAGGCCGTGGGGACCACACCAATCTGCCCCTTTGCCTGGCACGCAGGGTCCCGGCGCACAGAGGCCCTTCCTGGGAGGCAGGTGGAGTGCGGGGTGTGGGGCGCCCGGGAAGTGAGGAGCAGGGGCGGGGCCCTCCCCTCCGCTCTCCCACCTGGCCCCTGGGTGCTCTCTGCCCCTTCCTAAGCCTGGCTTTGCATCAGCTCCTGCTTCTTGCCCTGTCTTTGGGGGCATAGGGTTGGGGAGAGAGTTCAAACCCAGAACTGGATTTGTTTAAAGTTGCTGCTTATTTTTAAATGTTCATGGGCCACCTGGGTGGCTCAGTGGGTTAAAGCCTCTGCCTTCCGCTCAGGTCCTGATCTCGGGGTCCTGGGATCCAGGCCTGCGTGGGGCTCTCTGCTCTGCGGGGAGCCTGCTTCCCCCTCTTTCTCTGTCTGCCTCTCTGCCTATTTGTGATCTCTCTGTGTGTCAAATAAATAAATGAGAATCTTTAAAAAAAAAAAAGAAAGAAAGAAAGAAAATGTTCATGTTAGTCTTCCAATCAGCGTTCCATGTGGAAAGAGTTCAACAAAAATGTGCCGATTCCATGCCTGGGTTCAATGGCAGGATGTTCCTCATGGGACAGCACATGCCCTGCCATGCTGGGGACAGGCTGCTTTTTCTCAGAGGAAAAGGGGCCTTCTGAAACCAAGGGTGTTCTGATCTCAGAAGAGTGGATACTTATATTTCATTCAACATGTTCATTCATTGTTATTCATTCATTCAAGAGTTATTCATTCACGGAGAGCCTGTGACTAGCTATTCCTGAGCTCCAGGAATAAAGCAGTGAGCCAAACAAGATGCCTCACCCCATGGTTGGAGGAGCGGGGAGAGCTGGCAGTAAAAAGCACAGGTATTCATGTTGGAACTGGGAAGTGGGATGAAGGAAAAGCAGAGGCAGGGAAGGGACAGAGATCACGGCTGGAGCTGGGCAGTCAGGGAATGTTCCCGTGTCTACTGCTGTAGGACAAGACCAAATCCTTCAAACAACGATCTTTGTCTTATTTCCAGAGACTCCGTAGACTGACTGATTGGGCCCCGCTGGGTGGGTCCTCTGTTCCCCACAGATTTTCACCGGAGCTGTCGTCTTCTGAGGCCTCACTGAGCGGGAATGTCCAAGATGACTCACTCACATGTCTGGTGTCTGGGCAGCCACCAGCAGAAGGCTGGGCCCCGCTGCGAGGTCAGCACAGCCGAGCCCCTGTCTCCCGGCAGTCTCAGGGCCTTTCCCTGCCTTGGGAGGCCTTGCAGCAGGGTAGCCAGACTTCTCCCACGACAGCCCGGGGCTCCCCAGATTCAAGAGCAGCCGCCAGGCCATCTTAAGGCTCAGGCCTCAAGTTGCACGGCCTCCCTTCTGACACATAATGTAGGTTACAGGGGGTCACAGGCTGATGTAGATTCAGTGTGTGCGTGCAGGGAGCTGCCCAGGGCGCGGGGCACTGGGAGGCAGGGCTCGCTGACTGGGGGACATGGAGCGGACCCCAGAACAGAGTGGACGAGTGAGACAGGCAACGACCCGCAGGCACGCAGAGGCCCTGAGCTGGGAGCGGGTTTGGGGTGTGGGAGGAGAGCGAGTCCAGCGCGGCGGGAGCAGGGCAGTGAGCCATGGCGCCTGCAGGCAGCTGGGGGCCAGGCCCTGCACAAGGGACTTGGGAGCGAGCTGTAGCGTGATGGGAAGCACGGGACGTGGGCCCGCAGCGGTCCTTGCGTGGGTCGAGGCCTCCCCTCACCTCCTCACTCTGGCCTCCCAGGATGATGCTATTTTGCCGCGGCGCCCTCCCTTCACTCTCCCCCTGTGCCTTCTCTGCCCCGGGATCATTCCCCGGCGCTCAGCACCCACTTCTCTTGGGACTTTTACTCATTTTTCTTAGCTACTGTCCACGTCTTCCCTCTAGCGTGTACACTCAAGCGCGGTGGGGTTTTTGTGGGCCCACTGCTGATATTTGCGTAGGAATGATAATCAGGTGAGTCCGCCTGGTAAATCCTGAAGGACTGAATTAATTCGGCAACCAACCAGCTCTTATAGTTGGACTGCGCTCATCTAGAAGTTTCCTTCCAGTAAGCAGTTATGGGGGGAGGGCAGAAGAGGAAAGGGAAAAAGCCTTCAAAGCAGCCTCAGTAGCGACTAAAGGTCACTGGACAGCCCCTCATTTTACGATTCTGGTGAGCTCGATAAGCCCGTTATTGAGCAGTTGTGGCCGGAAAGACCCGATTCAGAGAGGGCCTCTGCTAGGACAGGAAGAAGGGCCACACCTGCCAGCAAGGGAAGGCAGAAAACTCCAAATGCACCCAGAAGGTGCCCAGCCGAGCGGTTGCAATTTGGGCCACAGAAGCTCCGCCCCCACGTGGTCTGAGGACAGGCCACACGGAGAATGAGGACTAAGTCACTTCCAGGTCCGACTGCTCACTCTGGGCTCTGCGATGAGGAGGTATACCCGAGAAGGTTTTCATTCCAAGCACCCCCACCACCTCTCACCGCACCCGCCCTTCCTAGGCAATTCCTTCTTATTCTCCATGGGGGGCGTTCTTTTCTGTGCCCCAACTTCTGCCTTGGCTCGCCCAGGGCTCTTCTCACAGCTGCGGATGACCCGGCCAGCGTCCTGGGTTCATCCGTATTCAACCCCCTCTCACACATCACCTCCACCGCAGACACCTCACCACCTGCTCGTGAGAGCCTCGGACATCTCCGACTCCTCCTGCCCAGAGACGTGCGGTCACTCCATCTCAGTGAATGGCGCTGCGATGCTTCTAGATGCTCGGGCCAAAAACTTGAAAGCTGTTTCTGACTCCACGCCTTCTTCTCATAACTAGATCGCCGTGCCATTTGTGACATGAAGCAGAGCTGTCCCAGACAGAGCAGGACATGTGGTGTGCCCATTAACCCACATTCAGTTCATCAGCAAAGCCAGCGGGCTCTATTCTTAGGTTCATCGCTAGCCTCTCGCGTTCTCCCACCTCCTGCACTATTGCCCTGGCCCAAGCATGCATTCTGTCCTGCCTTCATTTTGGCAATGGCCTCCTAACTGGTCTCCCCCCTTCCAGCCATGTCTCCCACCTCCAAATCCGCTCTCACAGCAGCCGCAACAAGCCCATTGAAACCGAAGTGAGATCATGTTACTCCTCTGCTCAAAATTCTCAATGGTTTCCCAGTTCATTCAGAGGAAAAGCCTCAGTCTTTCCCAGAGCTTTGCCTTTGCTGTTCCCTCTGCCTGGAACACCTCCTCCAGGGAACCACAGCGCATGCTCCCACACTTCCTCCAACCACGCATCCCAGCTCCCTATAGAAAATGCCAACAATCTCCACCAACATCACCTGTGCAGCCCCAGCCCAGCCCTCCCTGCCTGACTCGACAGACTGCACTTTCTAGAAACGGCCAGAGCAATTCGTATGGTCCCACATACTCTTCTGGAACCACTCCTCCCATCAAAAGGGAATCGAATCCCCCTCCCCTTCAATATGGACCTGCCCTAGGAACTCCCCTCCAACAGATAAAACGTGGCAAAGTGACACTGCAGGGCTCTTCCTAGGCGCAGGTCCTCCTCCTTCCTCTGCCTCTTAGGACCTTCTCCCTGGGAACCCACCGAGCCAGAGGAAGCCCGAACTAGCCTGGGCAGTTCGTCCAGAGAGGGGGCACCATGGCCCAGCCGACAGCCACCATTAACCACCAGCAGGAGGACTGAATAAGCCTTCAGGGGGTTCGCAGGCCCCGGGCTTCCAAGCCTTCCAGCTCAGGTCCTGGACATCAGAGAGCAGAGAAAAGCCACCTCCGCGCCGTGTCCTGTGCCCCGTCCAAAGCCCTGACCCACAGTACTCCCAAGTTTTGGCACTCGTGGTTACACAGTCATAGTAACTGAAGCATCAAACTTGATTTTTCTCTGAGCTACCATCGTATATATTTACTTGCTTACTTCTTGGGTCTTCCCGAAGGAGAATGGGAACTCCTGGAGGGCAGGAGTTTGTTTGTCTGCCTGTTTTCCCCGAGCCTCAGTATCTAGATAAGTACTTGGCACCCAGTGGGCACTTGGTAAATACTTGTTGAACACATGAGTCTTGGCTAATTAAAGAAAACTGCTCCGTACTATAATTGCAACACCTTCTGCTGAGGCACGCGACCTTTTCCTGAAGAAAGCGTTCTCTGGTGTGTTTTGGACCAGCTCCGTGTTAAAAAATATCTCTTGTCAGCCATCTGGAAAATGATAAAGTTGGATCTATACCTCCCACTCTACGCCAGGAAAGAGTCCAAACGGATCAAAGATTTATACGTGATAAAACGAAACCATTAAAATCCTAGAAAAAGGCACGACAGAATTCCGATATAACCTTGGAGTGGGAAGGCCTTTCTAGCGACGACTCAATCTCTCTGAGCCGTAAGGGAGGACGATGGATCGATTCGAACTGCGGAAAAATCACAAAACTTCTGTTAGGCTGAGAAAAAGCAGTATGAGCAAAATCAAAGATAAATGACAACCTGGGAGGAGAGCCAGTAGCTTCCATCACAAAGAGCTAAACTTCTTGCTATATTTAAACAAACAAACAAACTTCTAGAGGCCAACAACTCAGTAGAAACATGGCCAGTCAAGGCGATTCGCAGGGCCCTTCGTCACCTAAAAAAAATGCTCAACTTCTTTCTCTCACACAGGATGAGAGAAATGTAAAGTAAAGCTACACTGAGAAACTGTTTCTCCCCTATCAGATTGGCGCAAATCCCAACCCACGGCGAAGGACGTCGGCAGGCTGGCGAGGAGAGGGCTACTCTCACATGTCGCTGGTGGGATGTCGAGCTCGCCGTATCCGTCAGTGTGACGGTGGGTTTTCCCTCTGCCCTAACGATGACGTTTATGGGGAATTTCTGGGGATTTATCCCCCAGATTGGTTCGCATATATGTGAAATCACATACATCTGAAATCACTGACCTAGCATTCTTCAGAGTGGCCAAACACGGAAACAGCGTAAACACCCATCAGTAAAGATCGAGAACCTACATTATGGTACGTGCATGCAACACAATACTAGACAGCTAAAGAAAAAAGAAAATGCAAGGTTCCAAACAGTATGCATAATGCTATCTGCTAATTTAAAATAACCTGGAGAACAACAACACTCTATTCCTGTTTGCTTATACATGAGTAAAGGGACTAAAGAAAGTTACACAAGGGGTGCCTGGGTGGCTCAGGGGAAAGAGCGTGCGACTCTTGATCTGGGGATAGTGAGTTCAAGCCCCGTGTTGGGTATACAGATGACTTAAATAAATAAATGAAAACATAGGGGGAAAAAAAAGAAGTTACACAAGAAGCTAACAGTGGTTGACTGATGGTAGAGATGCTTGGCAGATGAGAAATGGATTTGGAGGGAAGACTGTTCTTGGCATGCATTTTAATATATATTTTCTTATTTCTCCCCAAAACATGACATAATTTGCAGTAAGTGATTTACTCCTTTAGCTCCATAAGAGGTCCCTTATCCAAAAGTAAGTAATCCACGGAGAAATAGCCGGAGGTTACAGGCCTCAAGCTTTTTCACCCCTAATAGTCCATTCTCGTGATTCCTCGGCTCTGTGTGCTGAAGCCTGCTTGTGGCCAACAACTCTGCCTGAGAGCTTTCCTGGCCCGGGAAGCATGCTTAGCTAGGGCAAGTTGGAAGGACCCAGAAATGAACGCCCCCAATGCCAGCACCCTCAACTAAATCCCCAGACATAGGGAGTTAGAGGACGAATGGTTTCCCTATGGTCTCAAGTGAGGTAACAACGAGGCACGTCTATACTGTCTGCTGGAAATCCCCACCAGGACCGAGCTCCAGTTGCCACTGTAGTGACTTCCTCCATTATACTCCCTTCATTGGCTGTCTGCTCTCCCCTATCACACTTCCCCACTCCCACTACAGATGCTTCCTGGGATGGCCTCCTAAGCAGCTGACTTGAACTTGAACCCCTGCCTCAGAACCTGCAGAGGTTACCCAGAGCAAGGCACTTCTCCTCCCAGCTGAAACCCACAGAGACCCAGTTTCAGCCATGCAGATGTTAGAAGTGCCCTAGGGCACAGTAGACCAACAAAGGGAAGGAGTCCAGGTATGGGGGGGGCCGGGGGCTCAGTCAGTTCAGCTCTGCCTCTTGATTTCCGCGTGGCTTGTGAGCTCAGCGTCATGGGATCGAGCCGCACCTCGGTCTCTGCACTGAGCGTGAGCGTGGAGTCCATTTGAGATTCTCTCCTTCTGCCTTTGCCCCTCCCCTTCAACTTGCGCGTGCTCTTCTCTCTAAAACAATAAATAAATCTTCTTTTTTTTTTTTTAATATTTTATT
>PITA01011265.1:0-67613 GCA_004023965.1 Spilogale gracilis | reverse complement strand
CACACATGAAAGCATCAGCAAACCTGAAGGCATCATTTCAGCTGGGGCAAGGAGGTTGTCAGCAACAGCAGAGTGGCTGGGGCCCATCACAGATGAATGAGCATGACATGTGACATTACAGAAAATTCTGGAAACGTGTCCCTATTTCAGTAATACAGATGAGAAGCAGGAAAGTCCTCCAGGAATGACTGGAGTTAGCTGTCTCACAGTCCAAAGGAATGGGAGTTTGTGGTTGAAATAAAGTTGATTTGTGCAAAAAATCAGATGTACTCTATCTGGAAAATTGTGATTTATGGACTGAGATTGGTATCCATTGCACTAATTCATGGTTGTTAGGTGGTTGGAATGTTCCTTGACTGTAATGTTCACTCTCTTCACACCACACACACACACACACACGCACACACACACACACACACATACTCAATCCTCAGAATCAACGGCAAGACTTTTCTCTGAACAACCGAATGGCCACACTAGCCAGGTTATGTGTAAGAACAACAATATGAAATAGGGAGACAAAGGTACGCAAAAGGTCTATGTCCTGCTAATCACAGGGATTAAAAAAAACCACCTTCTTTACCCATTCTTCAGAACCCATCAACAACCATTGTCCTACATAAGATGTATTTCCTTCTAGGAGTTTCTGTGGGCACACACAGGTCTTATCCAGTTGGGAGCATTCTCAGTTTGGCAGAGGGGCTTCTCCCTGCCCTCTCTGGCTCTGTAGGGTTGCCTGTCTCTTGGTGCTGTGATCTCAACCAGTCATGTAGGTCATTCCCATACTGGTTTATTTCTTCCCAAAGTCAATGCTAGTGAGACAAAGACCCGAGCAACTCCCTCATTGGCTCACTTTCCACCATTTAGAGCTCAGACACCACTTTCTAAGTGCATATTCAGAATGAAGTTGCTGCCTATTTGGCCAATGTGTTCATTTCTATGGCCAATGTATGAATTACCACAAACTGGGTGTCTTCTCACAACAGAGATTTCTTCTCTCCTGCTTCCGAAGGCCTTAAGTCTGAAACCAAGATGTCTGCAGGGCTATGCAACTTCCAAAGGCTCTAGAGTGAATTTGATGCTTGCACATACACAAAGAGAACAAGATTTAATTAACCATAATGACACCAATTGTACATAACTACTGTTAAATGTCTAGACCCCACAGGGCGCCCGGGTGGCTCAGTGGGTTGGGGCCTCTGCCTTCGGCTCAGGTCATGATCCCAGGGTCCTGGGATCTGGACCTGCATCGGGCTCTCTGCTTGGTGGGAGCCTGCTTCCTCCTCTCTCTCTGCCTGCCTCTCTGCCTACTTGTGATCTCTCTGTCAAATAAATAAATAAATTCTTAAAAAAACAAAAACAAACAACAACAACAACAACAAAAAATGTCTAGAGCCCTTTATATTTTATTCAGCTGTGGGTGTCCATAAGATAGTTTTCAAAAAAATAAATCATTAAAGTCCTTAAATGCTTGAAACATTCTATTTTATAAATGAATCGTAGCTCATAGCTCGTTCTTCTCATTATTAAAGGATGGATAAGTTGCTAATTGGAATCATGCTTTTTTTAAAATTACATTATTTTATTTTTTTCAGTGTTCCAAGATTCATTTTTTATGCCCCACACCCAGTGCTCCATGCAATACGTGCCCTCAATACCCACCATCAGGCTTATCCATCCCCCCACCCCCTCCCTTCCAAGACCCTCAATTTGTTTCTGAGTCCAAAGTCTCTCATGCTTTGTCTCCCTCCCTGATTTACCCCACTTCCCATTCCCTTTCCTCCTCCTACCGTCCTCCATATTACTCCTTATGCTCCACAAGTAAGTGAAACCATATTGTATTTGACTTTCTCTGCTTGGCTTATTTCACTCAGCATAATCTCCTCCAGTCCCATCCATGTTGCTACAAAAGTTGGGTATTCATCCTTTCTGATGGAGGCGTAGTACTCCATTGTATATATGGACCACATCTTCTTTATCCATTCATCTGTTGAAGGGCATCTTGGCTCTTTCCACAGTTTGACAATTGTAGCCATTGCTGCAATGAACATTGGGGTACATATGGCCCTTCTTTTCACTACATCTGTATCTTTGGGGTATATTAATACCCAGTAGTGAAATTGCAGGGTCATAGGGTAGCTCTATTTTTAATTTTTTAAGGAATCTCCACATCGTTTTCCAAAGCGGTTGCACCAAATTGCATTCCCACCAACAGTGTAAGAGGGTTCCCCTTTCTCTGCAGCCTCTCCAACACTTGTTGTTTCCTGTCCTGTTAATTTTGGCCATTCTGACTGGTGTAAGGTGGTATCTCAACGTGGTTTTGATTTGAATTTCCCTGATAGCTAATGATGACGAACATTTTTTTTCCATGTGTCTGTTAGTCATTTGTATATCTTCTATGGAGATGTGCCTCTTCATGTCTCCTGCCCATTTTTTTTTTAAGATTTTATTTATTTATTTGACAGAGAGAGATCACAAGTAGGCAGAGAGGCAGGGAGAGAGAGAGGAGGAAGCAGGCTCCCTGCTAAGCAGAGAGTGCGATGTGGGCCTCGATCCCAGGACCCTGAGATCATGACCTGAGCTGAAGGCAGAGGCTTTAACCCACTGAGCCCTCCAGGCGCCTTCCTGCCCATTTTTTGATGTGATCATTTTTATTTTGGTTGTTGAGTTTGAAGAGTTCTTTATAGATCTTGGATATCATCCCTTTGTCTGTAGTGTTGTTTGCAAACATCCTCTCCCATTCCGTGGGTTGCCTCTTTGTTTTGTTGACTGTTTCCTTTACTGTGCAGAAGCTTTTATTTTGATGAAGTCCCAAAAGTTCATTTTCACTTTTGTTTCCTTTGCCTTTCGAGACGTGTCTTGAAAGAAGTTGCTGTGGCCGATGTCAAAGAGGTTAAGCCTATGTTCTCCTCTTTTTAGCAAATATCTCCGTTTCTCTGCACAGATGACCCCATTAGAACTGCTGGGTCACAGGTTGTGTGCATGTTAACTTGACCTCGCTGGTTTACTTCTTCGCGGAGGTTCTTATGCATGTTTATATCTCCATGCACGCGCTGAGAAGAGCCCATTCTTTCTTATATACCAGGTTAATATTTGTGAAATCCACCATCAATATACAAACATATACTAGGTCTGTGTTCTCTACTGGATTCCACTAATCTAATGGCCTGGCTTGTACAAATAACCCCAATAGTTTTATAAAGAGTCTTGACATTTGATTGTAGGAGTTTTTTTACATCATTCTTCTTCAAAATTTTTGAAGTGTTCCTGCTATTCTTGCCTTTTTATTCTTCCCAAAACATCTTAGCATCAGCTTGTCCAACGTTAGAAAGCTCTGCTGACATATTGACTGGAAGGACTTGGTATTAATTTGTGGAGAAATGTCATTGTTGCCACATGTTGCCGTGTATTGGCATATCTATTTATTTAGGTATTCTATTCATGCTATTTGTTTAGGTATTGTATTCATGTTCAATAAATTCTGTAATTTATTGAGATGTTATAAAGGCCTCATGTATACATTTTGTTAGTTTTATGTTTTGGCATTTATGGCTTTCAATGGTGTCATAAATGTTACTTTTAGACCATCTTATTTTTTTAATAGTTCATGCAAAATTCACACTATTGGCTTTAGTATGTTGACAGCATGTTTAGTAAACTTGTCAAATTCACATTTGAGCAATAATATTTTATACAGAGATTCTCTTGGATCTTCTAAGTTGACCATCATCATAAGTGAACATTTTACTTGCTTAAAATTTATAATCTTTATTTCCTTTTCTAATTTTATTATTTTCTGAAATGCCCAATAAAATATGTTAAAAAACAAACAAACAAACAAACAAAACAAAACCAAAAAAACAAGGGGGTGAGAACAACTATCTTTGACTTGTTCTTATCTTTAGAGTAAATGATTCTAATGTTTCATCAGTTGTGATGCTATAGATCTTCAAGAGATAGCCTTAATGAGGCAAAAGAAGATATCTTTTATTCCTACCTTCTCAAAGTTTTATTTCCAAGAAATCGTCAATAAGTATTGAACTTCAGATCTGTTATTTATACATTTATTGAAATGATAATAAAATTTTTCTCCTTTATCTATTAAGGAAGTAAATTCCAACTGTGAATTCTTTAATACTATTGTATGTTTGCATTCCTGGATTAAGCTTTTTTATGATGTATTTTTTAATTATGATTTTGGAAACAAGTTGCTACTACAGATGTGAAATCAACTTCTTCTCTCCTATATTCCCTATCCAGCTTGGTATCAAGATTATACCAGCTTTTGGGAGGCACCTGGGTGGTTCAGTCATTAAGAATCTGCCTTGGGATCAGGTCATGATCCTGGAATCCTGGGATCGAGCCCCACATTGGGCTTCCTGCCGAGCAGGGAGCCCGATGTGGGACTCGATCCCGGGTCTCCGGGATCATGACCTGAGCCGAAGGCAGTCGCTCAACCAACTGAGCCACCCAGGCACCCCAATAAAATCTTTTTTTAAAAAAAAGATTATACCAGCTTTATAAAATGATGACCTTTTTCTTTTCTACTCTAAATAATTTGCATAAGATAAGGGTTGGTTTAGGGCCCCTGAGTGGCTCAGTCAGTTAAGCACCTGCCTTGGGCTCAGGTCATGATCCCAGGGTCCTAGGATCAAGTCCCGTGTCTGACTCCCTCCTCAACCTGGAATCTGCTTCTCTTTCTGCCTCTGCACCTCCCCTCACTCATGCAATCACTGTTTCTCTCTCAAATAAATAAATAAAATTTTAATTAAAAAGATAAAGATTGGTTGAGTAGAACTTATCATTGAAATATTTGCTTTTTACCATTTTATAGGGAGAACATTTAAAAAATTGGGTCATGTGGCTGGCTCAGTCAGTTGAGCTCTGACTCTTGAATTCATCTCAGGTCATGATCTCAGGGTCATGGGATTGAGCCACTGGTTGGGCTCTGTACTCAGTAGAAGTCTGTTTGTGTGTTTAAGATTCTCTCTCCCTCTCCTTCTTCCCTCACCCCTAAAATAAATAAGTAAATAAATTGTTAAAAGAATAAATAAAACTGGTTGAATTTCTACCATGCATACACGTTCACACAGGTGTTCTCTTTCTGAAGTTCATTATGATAATTCAGATATGCTAATATTTGTGTGTGTGTTTTGACTTTGTTGTTACTATTATTTGGTTTCTTATATCATTAATTTCTGTCACTATATTCCTTATTTCCCCCTTTTAAACTTTATTTGTTTTAACCCTAATTTTTAACTGTAATTCTTGGACACTTAATACCACATTTCTTCCTTTCTGATTTATGGATGTTTCATTTGATTATTTTTCAGTCTTGTCCATACTTCTCTTTAAGATTTATTTATTTATTTTAGAGACAGGGAGAGTACAGGGGGAGGGGCAGGGGGAGAAGGTGAGAGAGAATCTCCACTGAGCTCAGAGCTGACATAGGGCTCCATCTCACAACCCTGAGTTTATGATCTTAGCCAAAACCAAGAGTTGGATGTTTAACTGATTGCACCAGCCAGGTGCCCCTATTTTGCCTTTTAAATTTAATTTTTTTAACATTTTATCCTATAACACTTTTAGTGACCTTTTAGGTAATAAATATAAACCATACAATTTAACGTTTTTTAACATATTCCCAGAGTTGTGAGACTATCACTGGAAACAATCTCACATTTTTATTAGCCTAAAAAGAAACTTCATATCCTTTAGATATTATCTCCCAACCACTCCCACCTTTTGCCCCAAATTTGAAGGTCTGGCAATTATTATTATTACTTTTGCCCCTATAAATTTACCTAGTCTGGACATTTTATACAAATGGAATCTTACAATATGCAGTCATTTGTGATTGGCTTTTTTTACTTACCATATTGTTTCTATGATTAGCATATGGCACCTCATTCTGTTTATGGCTGAATAATATTCCATTGTAGGATTATACCACATTTTGCTTATACATTCATCACTTGATAGGAACTCAGTTTGTTAACTTTTGGTTATTCAGGATAATGTGGTTATAGATAGTCACCTACAAGATTCCATGGGAATATCTTTCCATTTCTCTTGGATACATACCTACCAGCACCATTCTTGGTTCAAATTGTGACTTTATGTTTAAATTTCTTCTTATAAACTTAAATTTGAAGCCATGTATAATTTGTATGGAAGACATAATATGAAGAAATTTCTAAAATAATTTAGAAGTATTTTAAATGATTATATAAAGTGACTCAGAATAATTTTCACCCAGTTGCTGTGTTTATTCCTTGGTAAATAAAATATTTCTCTTTATGTATTTTTTATTTTGTATGAATTCTTTAGATATCACAAGATAAAATGTTTTCCCCTAACTTTAATGGGAATATATACAAGTTTTCAACATTGGTCATGTTCATGGTTGATTTTAGGTTTGTTCTTTTTTTATAAGTCTTATTTAGAAAGGACTTTTCTAGAATCAGCTTCAGAATTTTTTAGGAGGAATGGATGTTGGATTTCAAATGGACTGCAGAATATACTATGATAATCATGCTTTTCTCCTTTGACCTATTCATGTAATAAATTGTTTTAATAGCTTTATTAATCCAATGCTCTTGGATTATGGAAATACACATGAAACAAGGATGTTTCAACTTAACCTTGTTAAAGTTTAATTTAGAACACTTGCCAAATATACTGATGGTGAAATACAAAAGTACGCAATTTTTTTTTTTTGCTATTTTTAACCATGATGTTATGCTAATAGAACAAAATGAATTTTGGGACTTATCCTTCATTTTTCTTACAAAAATATTTGATTTACTTCTTTTTTTAAGATTTGTTTATTTATTTATTTACTTGAGAGACAGAGCATGAGGTGATGGCGCAGAGGGAAAGGGTCAAAATCAAAAGTCTGACACTTACCCAGGTGCCCCTCACCCAAATATTATATGTAGAACAGGAATTCTTTGCTCCTGGAAGGCTTTCTGGATCCCTTAATAAGCTCCCGGGGCTCATTGCCTTTTTCTTTGCTAGTAAATAAATATTGCCTGAACAAGTTTATAAATTTTTTTCCCAGAATCAATTCTGACCATTTTTATTTTCCCTAATAATAATCCATCTTATGAGATTGCATGTGGGATTCTTCTTACTTTTCTTAATTTCTTTTATAGTTATAATTGTACTCCTTTTCTTACTCTTGCTATTGTAACTTATGGATTTTACTCTAGATTAAATTGGGCAGAAGTGTGTCTCTTATTGTGTGTGTATAAGTAGCTTAGAAATGTGCCCAGAATCAGCTCTGGAATTTATCAAATACGCCATTAATGGTTTTTTTTTCTGTTTTTTTTTTTCTTTTGTAATTATCACAGCTTTTAGCTTAGTCCTCAATTCTTTTGATAACTCTTTTTACTTTCAAAAATTTTATAAATTCCATTTAATTACAGTGATGCTTTTAGTGTCTGCTGAAACAGTAAATAATGATTGGCAACACTTAGCACTCACTTCCTACACACCAGGGATTCTTGTAAATGCATTACATGTATTATCTTGCTTAATCCTCATAGTTATCATTAGCTAAGAACTGTTATTTTTTTTCCACTTTATACATGAGGAACTAAGGCTCAGAAAAGCCAACCTGCCCACAATTACCTAAGTAACATGTGGTGTAACTGGATTTCAAATCACCTGGTTCAAGAGTTCACAATTTTAACCAGCCTGCTACAAATTCAATCATATCTCTAAGTATCTAGTATGGCTTCTTCTTTACTCTTGCTTATTTTAGATGTTTTTCCAAAACAAAAATGCATTAAGATCTCATGGAATCTTCAAGAACTCTTGTAACTTTGTTTGATTTCACAATTCATGCATGCAACACGCTCCATTGATATTTTGTCTTACCCATGAAGGATGCCAAGAAGGAAAAGTCTGCTTCACATATGGTATTATAAGAGATAGAGTGGGCTTTGCACAGGCCCTTAAACCTCCTTCTACTTTGCATCTTGTAATTAACCTCAAAAATAAACGCCATGTACACAAAATGCCAAGTGCTCTTGGATTATGGAAATACACATGACAGTGAGGAGGAATCATGTTATTGGATACCAGTTGTTTAATGAATTACAGCTATAATGTATGTCCCATTGCTATGAAAAATGTTCATTTATATGCAGCAATATTTCTCTACCACTGTAAGTAGGAATCTAATAGAGCTAATGGGTTGGATTTTAATGAAGCATATACGATGTGACTAGGATTTTATAAACTTAGTTCTTGAAATATTTGTCAATATTTGCTGGAAGTTTCTGCATAAACTGCATCAGACTTTGTGCCAGTGGTGGGTGCCCAGACACATTTAGCAGGGGGATAATGAAGAAAGAGGGGTTTAATTTATTTGGGATTTTTAACAAATAAATAGCATCCCAATTTGTTATTACTGGTTTTAAAATAGCAACAGTTTTAACGATCGCTTAAATGTCTCTATTCACCCAGCACATGGTGAATTGAGGCAACAGAACATTTGATATTTATGAAATGCTGTTTTTCAATACATATTAAGATTTGTTGATTAACAGTAGGGGTAATTATGAATGTTAACTAATGGGGAATCTTTTTTCTGTTAGCATCTTGTTCAATGGTGGGACAAGATCTTCCAGAAAGCTTTGTGGATGGGGACTGAAGGGGAGTTGTACACAAAGCCTTCTGTGGTGCAAACAGAAAGATATCATATTTCAGTTCGTTAGGAATTCTCAGGAGTTCGCAACCAATTCCCCACATGCCAGGAAAATGTGCATTTACTGGTTTTAATGCCAATCTCAGCCTCATAACTGTGCTATTTCCTGTCTTTATAGGGAACTCTAAAGCCACAGATTAGAGAGGTGAGAAAGTTTAAGTTGTCCAAAGCAATTCCTCCATTTCCAATAAAGATACTGAAGCTCAGAGAGGGAATGCAGTTTGTCCAAAGTCATACAGCAAATTTGTGACCCTTCGAGAACTGGCACCCAAGTTGTTTTGCACCTCCCACCCTACTCTCCATAATAACCAGTTTCATGTTCTGCTCATATAATCCGTACAGACAGAAATGTTGATCTGCTCCTGGGATGATTGGAATGTTCAGCCATGCTTACTGTTAAATGTTTTTAAGTCTCACAGTGACCACATTCTACCTTAAAGAAAAGTGCCCAATATGACTTTAGAATTAAAAATAAATCTATTCAGCCTGTACTCGAAGCCTCACAAAGCATCTCCCAGGGCACTTCGGGGAAGCTGCTCCGGGTTCTTTAAAACTACCACAGGGACACGCCCCCAAATCAGAACTTTCAGCACTTTCCGAGCAGCTCCAGATCTGGTCTTATGAATCAAGCAATGGGATCCAGTCTTAATGAACATATCTCTGTCTGCCAAATGGGAGGTAAGTTGTAGGTATCTATGATGTTAGGTATCGCCCATCTATTCTGTGCAATCCAAAAATCATCATAATTTTTGTGAAGTCTTTTTATAACAAATATGATCACAGAGACAGACAGAGGACAGAGGTGGGGCTGCCATGATAGGCCATTGGTGTGGTGCACCAGAAGGAGGTCTAGTTGGATGTTAGGAGACAGCACAGAAGAGAAGGACACAGAGACAGCTCTTGTCTTATAAATAAACTAAGGGTGTTGAATTCAGTCAACGACTTTTAAATGTTAGACTGAAACATATAAAATAAGTCAGAGTGATTCTCATTGGAAGGGGAGATGGATAGGTCGAGCCCTACACAGCTGGTCTCCCGTCTACCTTCAAGAAGGGATACCTATCAGGATTCCATACATTGGAAATCCCTCAATTGAATGCTTTACACTTTCTGTCACTAACAATTCATGATGGGCCATTCCCATACACAGTGGCTCAGGAAAGGAATGGGATCCTTAGGGGCTCCTGGTGGCTCAGTAGGTTAAATGCCTGCCTTCAACTCAGGTCATGGTCTCTGAGTTCAGGGGTGGAGTCCTGCATCCACCCAGGTGGGGCTCCCTGCTTAGTGGGGAGACTGCCCCTCTCTCTCTCTCAAACAAATAAATTCATTTTTTAATAAAAGGAATAGAATCATTAGCCTAAACCAGCTCTATTTTCCCAGCTTTCCAAATGATTCTGATGCATACTAGCATTTGAAAGCTATTGGATTAAACAAGAGTAAGAATAATAAATGTGAGGGGGGGGAATGGAAGGCAGAGATGTATTTATCTCACACTCAAGAAGGTTGAGTACAGGCCTTATACGGTAACCCCGTAACCTGTAAGACTCACAGATTCTTCCCATCGCTCTGCTCTGTTCCTTGACGTCCCTGTCACGACGTCTGACACTCCAGATGGCAAGATGGCTGCTGCATTTCCAGGTCACATGCTTTATCTTAACGGATATCACCGTCAGTATTTACAGTCCTCTGGGACTCCCGCCTACATCCCATTGGCTGTGACTGTGTCACGTGGTCATCCTGGGGCAACCCAGGCAAGAAAGACATAGGTAGGTGCCTGTGTCTAGGAGACAACCCTAGGGCTCAGCCTATTTAGCTGAGGGGACAAAGACAGGGGCACGTGCCCTCCAAAATATCTTAAAGCGTTTTTTGCAGCTATGAAAAGAGCTCCTTCTGTTGAAAGAACCAAAAACAAATAAATAAAACAGAGAACATGGGAAATATGTAGGGATGAAAAAGCAACCACATGGTATTCTGGTGCTGAGGGCTGGAAAAAGGCAAGCATTGGATTCTCTAAGAGAAGCCATCCAAGTCCCTATGGGCCCTATGGTGAAAATTACCCCAGGGGCTACTCCAGTTGAGTGGGACTTTCCTGAGGTTGTATATACATCCTCCTTTGGGTGTAACGGTGAGATGGGACATTGATAAGTAAAAACTTAAAGCATAGGTCCCAGTCACTCTCCCTTTCCCAGAATGGCACTCCCTGCTTTCAATCTCTCCCACGTTCTCTGCATCCTGAACAATGTGTTCCACTTAACACACGTAAATGTCCTCTAAGCTTTATCTTGGCCTTTCCCTCAATGTATGCTTCAGCCAGGATGGATTTTCTACCCTCCTTAAGTGGTTCAAAGAGGTGAATTTACATACTTGTTAGCTGAACAAAAAATAATGACCTGCTTTGATCACTTCACGTGGAATAATTCCTCTTCACAGTGTGTACACAGGACCTCTGAGCCAGGTGAAGTCACTGCAAACACAGGTGAAGGCCACAAGTCCCCAACCGTACCTCACACTGTTGATCGGTTGCCTATTGTAGGCGATTCTGGACAAGTAACTCATTTCACTCTTCAGACCTTGGGAGTTGGAGTAAATTCAATTAATCTCAATAATCTTATCCATCCCTGCCAGATGAGATGAATGACCAAAATATTCTAACGTATGAGGATATTTTGTTTTCCTTTTATGTCATACAAAGTAAGCACCAAAGCAGCCCATTATGCTCGGGCCAAATGAAAGATGGGAAATAACATTATATCAAATATCCTGCTACTAAGAACTACTTACATCTCAAATCTCCAACCATGGGCCGGAAGATTAGCTCTAACACTAACGCATCAGAAAAAAGCTTTTGAGGGGTGCCTGGGTGGCTCAGTTGTTAAGCGTCTGCCTTCAGCTCAGGTCATGATCCCAGAGTCCCAGGATCGAGTCCCACATCGGGCTCCCAGCTCAGCGGAAGGCCTGCTTCTCCCTCTCTCAGTCCCCCTGCTTGTGTTTCTCTCTGTCAAATAAATAAATAAATATTTTTAAAGCCCCCATTCTTCCTTTTACTCCCTCAGGACATCCCCTGAGTGCTACTTCTCCACTCAGCTTCTCCTTTGTGCGTGCACACTTTGGTACAACCTGAGTTCCCTGAGGTCATGGACAATCTGTTCGTCTTCTATGAAATCTCCACTTTCCAAGGACAATGCACTCATGGAATGAGGATGCCACAGAGCTTGACCGTGTCTACAGGGGCTTCTGACGTGTCTGTATTTTACTCCAGCTGCAAATCCTCAGGAAAATAACTCCGGCGGATATTCGCATTACATTCCTAGGGGCTGAGTTATTGGGAATGGGCTCCTTTTTAACTCTGCACCATCACTGCCGGCTCCTAGCACAAATGTCCCCAGGGAGTGGCCCTGGACATTTTTCTCTCACCTGCACTGGGATAGGTGAGATTCTGGAAGACATCAAGGGTTAATTATATAATGGAACCTAGTCTCCAAACCCTCCCATTAGATCCCTGATGCTTGGTGGAAAAGGCATTACCTAGCAACGGTCGTCCACGAACTGCAGGAAAAATAATAGAGATGACGTGCTGCCTCTTTCCACGGAGTCAAAACTGACAGCAAATTGTATTTGCCCTTTCTTTCCATGTGGAAAATCTATTGTTTACAGGCAAGAGGTATAAAAACTGCACATCCACGTGAATGGACACCTTGACCCTGGGTGAAAAATAATCTTTGAGAGAATGAGCAAAAAGTTAAGGACAGGAATACCTCCTCACTACCAAATGCTACAAGCCAAGCATACTTGTGCATTCAAGGGGGATTATGGGCGCTGGGGAGTGCCAGCTTCGGACTTCGTGTGTCTGCCCTCTGGATGTCTGAGGCCCAGATGTTCAGTCTCCCTTCACAGACTGGAGGTCCCAAGACCCTTTGTG
Source organism: Spilogale gracilis (assembly GCA_004023965.1). Lineage (NCBI taxonomy): Eukaryota > Metazoa > Chordata > Mammalia > Carnivora > Mephitidae > Spilogale > Spilogale gracilis. The sequence continues at coordinate 54,978 of PITA01011265.1, read as the reverse complement.
CATTACACACCGCGGCAAGCTTTGTCAAGCCCCTGCTGGTGACACCACCACTGTTACCACCACCCAATGGGGAAAAAACTCAGCTCGATCATAACCAGATTTTTCCAGCGCTGGGCTGAGGGGAGGGGCCCCTTGTATTAGAGCAAGCTGGTAAAATAATTGCCACTAAACAATGGTTTTATAGAAATCCCAGCAGGGAATTTAAACATGTTCTCTTTGATGACAGACCTACTCAAGCAACTTTCTTCCACTTGGGAAGAAAAATACCCCTAATGAACTTACACTATAGACAGAATTTTTCTTTTCTTTTCTTTTCTTTTTTTAGTGACTTTTAGTTTTTGATTTGAGAGAGAGAGAAACCAACACAGTTGGGGTGTGGGGGGAGAACGAGAGAGAAGCAGACTCACCAATGAGCAGGGATCCGAAAACAGGGCTCCATCCCAGGCTCCTGGGATCAGGACCTGAGCCGAAGGCAGACACTTAACCAACTGAGCCACTCAGGAGCCCCCTATAGGTGTAATTTTTCTAATGCATGTAGTGTATTTATTGAGAAAAAAAAAGGTGGCTGTCATTCAAAATAAAGTTAATGGAACAAATGAATGTTAGACACCTAATGTACCTCTTTGCCCCCAAAGGGGAACAAAGACATAAAGCTTTCATGAAAAGACAAAGTAATCATACAAGCAAAGGGAGCGTTTGGACATTTTGAAAATTTTCCATACATACATGTAGGGATGGCTATTCAAGAAACTGACTTCTTGAAATGGTACTCTTCGGTGACTTTACTTTTTTTTTTTTTAAGATTTTATTTATTTGACAGTGAGAAACACAGCTAGAGAGGGAACACAAGCAGGGGGAGTGAGAGAGGGAGAAGCAGGCTTCCCGCCGAGCAGGGAGCCTGATGCGGGACTCGATCCCGGGTCTCCCTGATCATGACCTGAACTGAAGGCAGTTGCTTAACCAACTGAGCCACCCAGGCGCCCCTCGGTGACTTTATTTTTAAGAAAATACAGTTTTTCCCTTTCTTGTTAGAAATAAAACAGACTTTCAGATAAAGGATGGAATGTTTCTTCCTTTTGTAGCAAATGATGACAAATACACAGGTTTTTTTTTAAAAGACTGCTAGTAATGCAAAATATCATTTCTTAAACAAAATAATTTAAATAGATGTCTATATATTTTGGTGTGCAAACATTTCTATTTTCGTATCTAAGTATTTTTAATGCATGCATGTGGGTATAGAACACACAATTTGGCCACCTACCACTTTGGATTTTTTTTTTAATTTTTAAATAAAAAGGTTAATCTGATGTTCCTAAACTGATGGCATTCTAACCTTCAAAAGCATGTGTTTATCATGAGTTTCCACCACCCCAAATAGTTTTGACCTAAGGTTACAATGCAGGCTCAGACTATTTCAAAGGGGGTAAAAATGGATGATAAGCAAACTCTTTATTCTGGAGTCTTGGTATATGTAAGACTCTTCAAATCCCCAAGAAGATTTTTCAGCATATCCCGAGAGTGGTGGAGGAGTTCAAACTCAGAGTGTACAGTCAATCAGAGTCCTGCTGTCACATAACAAAGAGCTGAGCCCCCGGTCTCTTGCATCATCGTCTTCTTGCCACATTGGCTCGCCGGGGACATTAGAATACTCCGGATTTCACTCAAGGTAGTGCATCATCAAAGGTAAGATTTTAAGTCCTAATTGAAAATGCTCACCTCTCACAAATTCCATGCCCTTTCTATCCTGGATGACCCAGAAGAGAGAGGGAGAAAAGGGTGAAGGGAGGGATACTTCTTAAAACCACATTCTTAGGACATGAAAGAAATCCGTGTCCTTCCAGCTCTGAGCCAAGTTTAATTCTTTATGTGTATGGAAATTGTGGTTCCACGGGGAGCAGGGAAAATAAGACTTGTGGGGCTTTTGCTTCGTCCCTGCAGCTTACACACAGGTAAACTGAGGACAACAGTAGATAATGAACAACAGTAGATAAGGATCGGATGGGGGGGCACTGTTTCACTGGTACGAATTACCCGGTTCCATGGCAGTTAACCACACCAATGTATGCTTCAGACCAGCCACCTTTATATCAGGATTAGATGGAAGGGGGAATCCAGCAACTGTCAGGATTGACTAAATGAGGGTAATTTATCATGCACACCCATTTGCACAGCACACTCAAACTGTTTTCCCATGCCCTTCAGCTTTTCCTTCTCCTGAAGGCCAGCTTCCTGCCCCATTAAATTTTTAACCTTTGGATCCCTGGCATTTTCTGGACTGCCAATCGAATGAACACATGCAGGGTCTACCTCCTGGCTCCCCCCACTCCTCTTCCACCCTACCCCAACCTCCAGGAGATCCACGGAGAAAACTAATTATGTTTTCCTAAGTAGGCAGAGTACTTCTATTTAGCAGAAACTGGGACCCTATGTTGACCTAACACTGAGTGTTTCAAGTAAACTGCCAGAACCCCCATCAAATTGCTGAGAGTAATTTAGAGTATGAAATGTGTTAAATTATTCAAAGGGCTGAATAAGCATAAATGGGCAGTACCACTGGAGAGATACACACACCCAGCGATGCCGGGCTGACATTTAATACATCATATTAGCACTCCTGTTAGTGCAAATCGCCCACCTCACAGCGCCCTGCCCCGCGCGTTCACTCACAGACGCAGAGGCGGTGTCGGTCTCCATCAGGATTTCTGCTAACTATTTCCATTTTCAATAATTTCTCTCAACCTCCACAGCTGTCTTCTCTTCAGGAGATGCTGTTTATAGCTCTCTGCCGAATAAGTCAAAAAATGTTAATGGCTGAATAAGAAAGGATTTGATTTTCTCTCTCCTATCAAAGTACATCAGTACATCAGCTAGCGCTGTCTAATTCCAAAAGGAACTTGTTCAAAGAGAAAAGATGAAAACCTCTTTTCTTGAAACCCTTTGCTTGAAACCCTACAGAAATACACATTTCCAGGGTCTTACCTTTCGCATTTCCCAAACAAGTCTCAAATGAAATGAATTCTGAAAAGGTGCTTACAGAAAAGAAATTGGTTACTCGGATCAAAAAATGCAGACCAGGTGTTTCTGGTTATTCAAAAGTGAAATGAACAATTCATTCATCCACTCTTCCACTGAATAGATTTGTATTTAATGTCCATGATACACCAATTCCTAATGTTGGGGTAGAGGATAGAGTAAAAGGTGGTGTAGAGGAAAGTGAGTCTCAGAGATGAAGTCGCACTGTCCTCATCTTTGAAAAATGAGCACTACCGGAGTGAGGGAGCTCAATATAATTCCAAGGCAATATAGTAATCCCATAATAGGAGTGTGTCAAAAGTACTAACCGGGCTCAGAAAACATAACAATCAATTCCATAGGGAAGATAAAGCACACCTCACTAAAGCCTGTAGACTGAGGTATTGGGTCTTTTCCAAGATTCTTACTCCCCTACCTCTTGGACCTGTCCTCCATCCTATAGTTCACAGCTGGATCCAATCCTGAAGGCCACACCGAATATGTACGTGATGAAGATCCCCTAACCAGCCTTCACCTCACCAAACAAGGTCGTTCTTGCCCAGGCAGTAATACTCCTTCTTTTCTTACCCCTTCTACACCATTTTCAGGTTTTGCCATTCTTCCTTCATGGATTTGCTAAAGTAGCCATAAACAACAGAACTTAGAGTTCCGCATCGCCTGTTAGAAGGTCCTTGTATCAACCAAGCCATGGGGCAAGATTTCCACAATGCTCTCCTCTGCTGGACTATAGTGGAAATCTCCAGAGCTATACCATAAAGATGAAGTTGTGAGCCACCGCCAGAAAATACAGAGCTCAAGGATAATCGTGCCAAAGTTATTGTTTGGGTAAAAAAGCAGACCCAACTTTGTACTCATAAAAGACTCATGTAAACATTAAAGAAACACATAACTTCAAAGTCAAGGAACAGAAAAAGATAGGTCATGCAAGTGAAAACCAAAAAAAAAAGCACCGATACTATACCTATATCAGATGAAAGAGATTTGAAGACAAACAACAACAATGCACAATAATGAGTTAAGGGAGATCATTATATAATGATAAAAGGATCAGTTCATCAATATATAACAATTATAAATATACAGGCATGGCAACATCAGAGTATCAAACATATTAAACAAATACTAGCATCTGAAGTAGAAATAGATAATACAATAGTGACAGAGAACATCAATACTCCACTTTCAACAATAAATAGACCATTCAGACATAAAATCAATAAGGAAATGGACTTGAACTGTACTTAAGACCAAATGCACCTCAAAGACACACACAGAACACTCTGTTCAACAGCACTAGAATACATGTTCTACTCAAGTACACAAGGAACATACCCAGGGTAGATCATATGATGGGTCGCAAAAGAAAATTTTTAAAAAACTGAAATCATATCAAGTATCTTTTTCACTACAATGGTATGAAATGAAAAGTCAATAACAAGAGGAAATCTGGAAAATTCACAAATATATGGAAATGAAATAACACATTCTGAAACAACCAATGTATCAAAACAGAAATAAAAAAAGGGAAATAAAAAAATATCTTGCTGTAAATAAAAACAGAAACTCAACATATCAAAACCTATGGGATGTAGCAAAAGCAGTGTTTAGGGGTATGTTTATAGCAATGAATGTTTATATTAATGAAAAACAAACACACAAAAAGATCTCAAATAAACAACCTAATCTAACCTACACCTAACATTTTAAGGGATCAGAAAAGAAAAAGGAACTAAGCTTAAAGTTAGAAAAAGGAAGGAAGTAATGAAGGTCAGAGAGAAAAATAAATGAAATAGAAAAAGAAAAGGGAAAAGAAGAGAAGGGAAGGGGAAAGGAAAGAAAGATCAATGAAACTAAGAACCACATTTTTTGAAAATGTTCAAAAAAAAAAAAAAGACAACCCTTTAACCAAACTATAAAAAAGGAGAAAGGGAAGACTCAAATAAAATTATAAATGAAGAAGGTGATATTACAACTGATACCACAAAAAGTCAAAGGATCACACAAGACTATTTGAAAAAATTATATGCCAACAAATTAGATAGTCTAGAAGAAATAGATAAATTCTTAGAGCCATATAACCTACCAAAACTGAATCAAGAAGAAATAAAATACCTGAATAGATGAATAGTGAGTAGTGATATTGATCAGTAAGCAAAAACCTCCTAACAAAGAAAACCCCATTACCAGACGGTTTCACTGTTTCACCGAACACTTAGAGAAGAATTAATACCAATTCTTTTCAATGCTTTCAAAAAAATTGAAGAGCAAGAAACACTCTCAAACGCATTCTACAAGGCCAGCATTACTCTAATTCCAAAATCAGCTAAGGACACTACAAGAAAAGAAAACTACAGGCTAAATTTTTGATGACTATAAATGCAAAAGTTCTCAGCAGTGTATTAGGAAACTGAATTCAACGGCATACACCATGATTCAATGAGATTTACCCCTGGGATGCAAGAATGGTTCAACATTCATCAATAAATGTGACAAATCATATTAATAGAATAAAAATAAAAATCATATGATTATCTCAACCAATGTAGAAAAAGCATTTAACAAATCATAACATCCTCCCATGATAAAAATACTCAACAAACCATTCTAAAATTTGTATGAAATCACAAAACACCCCAAGTAGCCAAAGCATTCTTGAGAAAAAGATAAGAAAATCAAGGGCATCACACTCCCTGATTTCAAATCAGGTATATAAGGAACACACCTCAATATAATGAAACCCATATAACAAGCCCATGGCCAACATGATTCAACAGTGATAGTTTAAAAGCTTCTCCACTAAGATTGGAAAAGACAAGGGGTGCCCTCTGTCACCACTCCTATTCAGTATAGTACTGAAAGTCCTAGCCAGAGCAATTGGGCAAGAAAAAGAAGTAAAAGGTATCCAAATCAAAAAAGAAAAAGTGAAATTATCTTTGTCTACATATATTATGATTGATAAACACACACACACACACACACACACACACCTAAAGATGTGACCAAAAAGCTTTAGAAATAATCAATAAACTCAGTAAAGTTGCAAAATGCAAAATCAGTGTACAAAATCAGCTGCATGTCTATATACAAAAAAATAAACATCTGAAAAGAAAAAACATCCCATTCACTATGGCATTAGAGCAATAAAATATTTAGGAATTATTTTAAGCAAAGAAATGAAAGAAAGATCTGTATATTGAAAAATACGACTTTGATGAAACACATTGAAGAAGACAAAAATAGATGAAATAAATAAATCTCATGTGCATGGATCATAAGAATTAATATTAAAATGCCCATGTTACCCAGAGCCCTCTATAGATTCAGGATGATCCCTAATGAAATTCCAATGGCACTTTTTCCACAGAAATAGAGAAAAAACATTCTAAAATTTGTATGAAATCACAAAACACCCCAAGTAGCCAAAGCATTCTTGAGAAAAAAATAAGAAAATAGAGGGCATCACACTCCCTGATTTCAAACTATACTAATAAGCTAGAGTCATCAAAACAATATAGTATCAGCATAAAAACAGGCACATAGGGTTATAGAATAGAATCAAAATCCTAGAAATAAACTTTCACATATATCGTCAACTAATATTTTACAAGGTAACGAAGAATACTCAGCAGGGAAAGAATTCCACCTCTTAAATAAATGGTGTTGGGAAAGCTGGATAATCATGTGGAGGAATGAAATTGGATCCCCTATCTTATACCACTCACAAAAATTAACTGAAAATGAATTAAAGACTTAAGCAAAAGATCTGAAACAGTAAAACTCCTAGAAGAAAACATAAGGAAAATTTCCTTGAAATTGATCTCGGCAATGATTTTCTAGATGTTGCACCAAAAGCACACAGAAAAAAAAAATCATAAGTGGGACTACACAAAGCTAAAAAGCTCCTGGCCAGAAAAAGAAACAATAAACAAAATGAAAAGACAACTTATGGAATGTGAAAAACTATTTGCAAAGCCCAAATTTGATAAGATGTTAATACCCAAAACATATAAAAACTCCCATAGAAAAAATCCTACTTAAAAAAAAGATGGGCAGAGGAACTGAATACATGTTTTTCCAAAGAAGCCATCCAGATGGCCAAGAGGTACATGAAAGGATGTTCGTCATTAATCAGCAGAGAAACACAAATCCAAACCACAATACGATATCACTTCACACCTGTTAGAATGGCTATCACCAAGAAGACAAGTGGTAGCAAATGTTGGGGATGATGTGAAGAAAAGAGAACAGTTGTTCACTGTTAGTGGGAATGTAGATATTGATTCATCTACTATGGATAAAGTATGGAGGTTCCTCAAAAAGTTAAAACTTAACTACCATGTAATCCAAGAGTCTCATTCTGGACACCCATTCAAAGGAAGTGAAGACAGGCTGTTGGAAACATAACTGCACTCTCACATTTACTCAAGTAGTATTAACAATAGCCAAGGTATGGACACAACCAATGGACAAATGTATTTATGATGAACTATTATTCGGCCATGAGAAAGAAGAAAATCCTACTATTGGCAACAACATAGATAGAACTCGAGGGCTAAATGAGATAAACCAGATAGAGAAAGACAAACATTGCATCATATCACTAATAACATGGAATCTAAAAAATCAAAAACCTTAGAAACAGAGAGTAGAATTATGGGCTAAGGAACAAGGAAATATGGAGATGCTGATGAAGATTATAAACTTCCAATTATAAGACAAATGAATTTGAGAGCTCTAATGTACAACATGGTGATTATAGTTAATAATTCTGTATCATACACTTGAAAGTTGCCAGGAGAGTAGATCTTAATCATTTTCACCACAAAACAGAATTGGAAATTACATGAAGAGGCATTAACCAAAGCTACAGTGTTAAACATCTTCTGATATATGTGTATAAATCAACACATTGTACACCTTAAACTTACACAATGCTGTATGTCAATTATATCTCAGGAGAAGTGTAAAAAATAAAATAACAAAATTAAATAAACATTAAGATGAAAATCAACATTAACAGGGAAATCGTAATGCACAAGTGGGCATGAGATGGTGGAATCACAATGCCATTTGACTCCATCTTCACAATCATGGAGAGAGATGGAAAGATGGGGTAACTGTGGTTTTCCTTTCATAATGTGCTGTTGTTGCTGGCAGATGGCAGCCCAAGCCAGGACTATGTATTTTATGTCCCCTTGCATGTGGCCATGTGACTAGATCTAACTGAAAGGACGTGATCAGAAGAGAGGTTTCCTTTCAAAGCAGGAACTTTTAAGAAGTGGGTGGGTTTTAGAACCTCTTAAAGCTTTATTTCCTCTGCTGCAGGCAGGAAGCATGGGATTCTGTGGGCTGAGGGCAATGTAGAGCCAATTGGTAGGAGCAGGTTTCCTAAACCAGTTGGTGGACAAAAGCAGTTTCTTAATTGATAATGCAGGAATAAGAAACTATATTTTACTAAGCCACTGAAATTTGATGTTTGTTTTTTAAAGCTGTCAAAGTTACCTTAACTAGAACAATGAGCTTTAGAGGTTTTGCTTGCTGTTTGTTGTTGTTTTGTGTTCATTTATTTATTTGTTTCTTTGCTTGTTTTACCAGCTGATTTAGCCCTTTCTTTTTTCTCAGGCTCCTGAGAATACTTCCATATTCTCCTCAGTGACCTGTCTCCAAAAGCAACACTGCCCCAAGTAATATCCAAAAGTAAGCTAAATCAATATCATTTTAACAATGGCAAGTCCTTCTCTCTAAAGGGCAGTACCTTGAATGGTGTATAGTATTATCCTCTTTTACTAATGAAGAAAAAGAGATCTAGGAAATAAAGCAACTCACCCAAATTCTCACAGCTAGTGAAAAGACATGCTGGTCCTGGTTGGCCAATAAACATATGCCAACCTACTTGGCAACAGAGAAATGAAAATTAAAGTTCCAAGATACACTTTAAATCCAACAGGGAAATTCAAATAAAAACCACATTGAGATACCACCTCACACCAGTTAAAAATTGACAAGACAAGAGACAACAAATGTTGGAAAGGTTGTAGAGAAAGGTACACCTCTTACACTGCTGGTGGGAAAGCAAGTTCATGCAGCCACTTTAGAGAATAGTGTAGAGATTCCTCAAAAAGTTAAAAATAGAGCTACCCTATGACCCAGACATTGTACTACTGGGTATTTACCCTAAAGATACAGATGTAGTGAAAAGGAAAGGTCATATGCACCTCCGTGTTCATAGCAGCAATGTCCACAATAGCCAAGCTGTAGAAGGAACTGAGATGCTCTTCAACAGATGAATGGATAAAGCTGTGGTTCATATACACAATAGAATATTACTCAGCCATCAGAAATGATGAATACCCAACATTTGCATCAACACAGATGGAACTGGAGATTGTGCTAAGTGAAATAAGTCAAACAAAGAAAGATAATTATCATATGGTTTCACTTGTTTGTGGAACATAAGGAATAGCATGGAGGACATTAGAAGAAGGAAGGGAAAAATGAAGGGGGGGAATCAGAGATGAAGATGAACCAGGAGAGACTATGGACTCTGGGAATCAAACTGAGTGTTTTAGAGGGTAGGGGAATGGGGGATGGGTGAGCCCTGTGATGATTATTAAGGAGGGCATGTATTGCATGGAGCACTGGATGTTATATGCAAACAATGAATCATGGAAATTTGCATGAAAGAAAGAAACAAAGAAACAAAGAAAGGGCTTTTATTACAGTAAAATGAATAAATAAATAAACCCAATAGATTTTAGCACTTTAAAAAACATAAATCCAACAAAAAAAACCCCAAACTTAGAAATCACACACTGCAGGTGTAAGTAAGGGTGTGGAATGGCAGCAATCAGACCAACTACTTTTGACAACAATTTGGCATTTAATTAGAACTTGTACATGGACTATGATCCAGAAGTTCTATTGGTGGGAATATAATCCAGAGAGATTCCTTCATATTTGCATTGTGAAATACGTAACAAATTCTTATAACAGCATTTTTTCTTATAGCAAAAAATAAAAGCAACAGAAACATCCATCAACAGTAGAAATGGGAGAATAAAAGAGGACATATCCATGGAATAGAAACTAAACAGCAACAAAAATCAATAAACTACAGGTTTACACAATAACATGGAGATGTCTCTAACACATAAAGACATAACAGTAGAATGCACACAGTATTATTCCATTTGTATAAAATTTAAAACCAGGCAGAGGTAAACAATTAGATTTAGAAATTCATTAACAGTTAGTAAAGCCACTTAAAATAAAGCAAGCAAAAAAAAAAAAAAGGAATGATCGTGCCTCATATTTTAGGCCAGTGATTGCCATAGTCCTTGATTAATGAGTTTTCCTCTATTCCAAAGCCCTCCTCTTGACCCTCTCCATGACTTTCTCCAGGTAACTAGAACTGTTCCTTCGAATGCCGGACCTGGGATCTCTTCTTGAGCTCCACTGCCATTTTTATACAATTATGCCTCTAAAAACTAACTTTCAATACTCTATTCTCAATCTGCACCATCTGGATAAATCTTCTTTGTTGCTACCATCTACCAGACTGCCTCATACTCCTCTAAGTTGACTCTGCCATCATTTTAATACAGACATAAATAGATCAGCATAAAGTGCTCCTCGTTCTTAGACTTCATCCTCCCTAATGACTTTCTCCTCTCATTCTAATTTAATCTACCACTCAGATGCCATGAGGAAAATGACCCATCTCAAAAACAAAGGATTTGTACATATCATTCTGCAAACATAAGTTCTATCCTTTGAGCTCATTTTCGAATACTTCATGAAATCAATTTTTAAACCACAGTGAGATGTCTAAATGTTGATCTCATCACTTTCTCACTATGGTATTAGCACCCTCCATTTTTTTATCCTTTACCATGGGAATTTTCTTAATGAGGTATAACTGACATATATTTTACGTATATAACTTGATACATTACAAATAAAGTTGCAATGAATATTCATGTACAAGCCCTAAAAGAGGGACACCTGGCTGGCTTAGTCATTAGGCGTCCAACTCTTGATTTTGGTTTAGGTCATGATCTCATAGTCATAATCTCAGGGTCAAGAGATCAGCCCCATGTTGGACTCTGTACTCAGCACAGAGTCTACTTGTCCCTGTCCGTCTGCTCCTCCCCCCCAAATAAATAAATAAATAAATAAATAAATAAATAAATAAAATCTTTAAAAAAATGAGTCCTAGAAGAGAAATGGCTGAATCCTATAGTAGATGCATGTTTAACATTTTTAAAAACTAGCAAATTTTTTCCAATGTAGTTGCACCATTTTACATTGCCACCTACAATGTAAAAGAGTTCTAGTTTCTCCATATCTTCCCTGAGACTTGAAATAGTCCCATTTTTGTTTTTATTTTTGCTCTTTAGCCATTCTGCTAGATAAGCTGGGTCCCTTTCTCTCATTACTTGTCTTCCGGCTTAGAACCCATTTTTCCTTCTTGCAATCATTCCCTTTCACTGTTTCTCTCTTCTGTGTTCTTGGATAATCCCACCCATTCCCAAGGACTTAACACCATATGCATGTTAGTAACTCCCCATTTCACACATCCACTTCAGCTGCCTCTGAGTTGTCTACTAGCTCTGCATTCATGGTCTCACAGCATCTATAATATTGCATATAATAAAGCAACTCCTCATGTCCCTTCTGAAAGTCATCCCCTATATCTAGCTCAGTTTTTTTCATCTCAGATGTTTCTACAGCCTGTTCAGATGAGGAAGGCGAACACCATGGGAACCATTCTAGATGACCCCCTCTTCCATCTTAGGGCTTCCCTCCATTGCTACCTAATGATTACAAAGTTGTATTAATTCTGCACAAAACTATAGCTTCAGTCCATCTGTTTCTGTTTCCTTTCACCCTCATAGTTCCAGCCCCCATCATTTCTTGACTGGACCACAGCAATCACCTCCTAACTGATTACTTCTGCTTCTTTATTGCATTCTTCCATAGCAATCAGAATGATCTTTTAAAAATACAAATCAGGTCATATCTCCAACACGACTACGTACATGCTTCCCATTGCACTCAAAATCAAATTCCAACTTCTTACATTGGTACATGTACCAACATCTGACCTTTTCCTACCTCTCTGACCACATTTATGTGCTATCTACACCTCACTGCTCTGGGCCCTCTAATCCCTCACTTAGACCAAGTTCTTTCCAATTTAGTAAAACAGAGCACCTTGCTCCCCTTCAAAGGATCTTTATCCTGGGTTTTTGCATGCCTGATCCTTAATCATCCACCAGTTTCCTTGGGATCAAATCCTAACTGCCCAGTACAGCCAGCTCTCCCCACTACGCTCTATCTCAGCAACCTAGTTATTTATTTTATGGTACTTCTTAATTGGAAATTCCTTGTTTGTTGTCTCATTTATCAGATATTTCTTTTTCTCCCTCACTCTTTGTAAATTCTCTGAGGAAAAGGACTTTGGTGTTTTTTCTCCAAATCGTGTGTTCATCCCTGACCTTTGGATATCACACACAATGCAAAGGGTCTTGAATCTTTGTTTTATCGTGTAAGCGCTAGCTTGCTGAGGCAATGAGAATTAACAAACTCTCAACCTGCACTTAAGTAACTATTAAGCCAGTAGATACCAACATGAAGTAGAGTTTTCTAGTCACATGTTCTGGGGATGTAGATTCCGTCCTTATTGTTTATAAACAATTAAATCAGTTATCTTTCCATTTGCCTTTTTGGTTACTTTTACACGTTGTAAGATGGGTTCTTTGTCCTTTAAAAAATTCTTATCATCAAGTAATTCATCCCAAGTGTAATGTATCTGTCACATTTTTCATCATTTTCAATTTCTTTAATAACCTCTACTAATTATGTTTACACCTTTTTATTTACATTCATTCTGACCAGATTTGATAGAATTAGTATGTTTTTAAATCCTCTCAAACTTGTACCAGGTATAATGAATATGTCGTTAATGGCTCAGACTTAAATGACACGTTGTTTTTAGAATCACCTTCAGTGTGGTCAGAGTAGATTTATTTGCTCTGGAATATAGCTTTGCTTATGTATATGGCAAAAGCAGGTAAGTAGATTCTGAATTTCGGCTTTACACAAGTGGCTAGAAGGAAGTTATTTCCTGGTTAATTATATTTCACTAGCGAAGTTCAAAAGATGTCATGAATATTCACAAAGGTTCAGCTTAGAACTCCATGAGAAGTTAATCTTTATACAAGTTAAAATTGGTGATTCTCTTTTCCTATTTCTCTTCTCTGTCCTTTCTTTGCAGTCTGCTTTCATGTGGCCCTATCTCCTCTCCCATCCATTCTGCAAATCTACACACATATACTCATCCCCATTCCTCTCTTAGTTCCCTCTCCCTCTGCCTTGTCCCTCTCTCTGATCTCCATATTATCACTTTGCCCCCTGCATTCCAATAATGTTCCTGCTTATCTTTGATGTTAGCTCATTACTATAATGCTTGGTTGCTCAAAAATTTCATTATCAAGCTTCTTTGTTGAAATAATATCCCATGACTTAGAATATATTTTTCTACAAAATTCAATGTTCTAATAGTCTACAAAATATTTTATAATCTATTTCCACATTAGCTAACTATTTGGCACATAAAGACCAGAGGTCTTCAATGCATCAACCTAATCCACTGTAGTTCTTCTTTTCATTAAAATTAATTATAAATGATTATATAATAGAATGTAGAGCAAATAATAATATAATTACAATTTATTACATTATAATTATGTAAGTTGTTGAAATTCTGTGAAACTATAACCTCAGAGAACTAAATTTTTTGCGTTGTTTATCCCTTTGGGTTTATCCTTTCATTTTTTACATGCTAAAGGCTGGACCTTGTGTCATTGCTTATTTTCCTCAAATTGACATCATAAGAATGATACAGTATTTATGAAAATACTTGTTTATTCCCTTTTCTCTTTTACCACACAAGCCTTTGAAGATAGGATATTCTTTATGCTCCTTTAATAATCATTAAATACAGTAACATTATTTTTAAAAAAGTGTATACTAGTGTATAGCTCATAGGAAATACTCACTAATAATTTGTTTACCAAATGTTCTGATAAAAGAATAGAAAAAGGTGAGATTTTGTCCTGGAATTGAAAGCCAAATAGTGGGGGAAAGCAGAACAGGACAGGGGGAAATGGGGTGCAAAAAGCATGGTAGAATGAAAAAGCCAGTCATGGATGAAGAGGGATAACCAGTTCTCTCTTGAAGGTTTCTACCCGGTTAACCTGCTTAGCAGTGGATGGGGGGTTGGGAGAAGTGGAGGGCTGCCAGATTCTGGAGGGCAATAGATGGCCATTGTGGCTTTTTTAGCAAGGAAATTGCATGATATGATGATCTGTGTGTTAGAAAAATAGCTTTGGCAGCAGCCGGGGGATTGGGACCTGGGGAAGCTGGACGATGAGGATTTTACCTGAGGCAGAGGCCAAGGGGATGGAAGGAAGAGGCCAGAGTTGAGCCATGTTGACTCAGTATATCAAAATCAATAGATTTTGATAAACTGCAATTCCTGTCTTTCAGTAAGAAAAAAAAGTACTCCATTATCCTTGGTCTTTCAGAAGAAAACACACTTAGGTTACGCAGGATTATTGAAACCTAGTAGGGGATACATTTCAAGGATAAAGGAAATCATGGCTATGTGGAGATTTGGGGTCCTCCCACCCTCACCCCACTTCCTCCACCCCTTTTCCAGCTGAAAATTTTTTTCTCATTTCGGAGGAATCTCAGACTTCATTGAATCAGGGCTGGCAGATAATTCTCTGTTGCCTGACTACTCAATTAAAATAACAACTTCCAAAATCCATACAGTGAGTTCATAACACAGAAATAGAAAAAAAATCCCAAGAGAATTGGAAGAAACTCCTATTACTGGACTTATTAAAAAAAGGACCGTACAAATCCTTCACAGTACCCTGTAGGGACCTGGCCAGCGCCGAAGGAGGAGCCCACGAGGGGCTTTTTGATGTAGAGTGATAGCTGCCAGACAGGCATGGAGGCATTTCAGAGGAAAGCTGATTATAACCATTCTCGTATCCACTTGAACACTGCTGCCTTCTCAAAAATGTAGTGTAGTCTGAGGGTCGGAATCATGACTAGCTCATATCCATGCAAATGCAGGCTTGGCTCCCCTCCCCGAGGCTCTTTCACACACTACCAACATGATGCCTGCTCTTGAGGGGTGAATCTTCTCTAGTACTGGGGGGGGCGGGGGTAGGATGGATTTTTGGCTCACATCTTTCTGTGTGGGTCGACACTGCAGCATGATTAGCTGCTGTAGCCTAGTTAATAATCAGCATCTTACCTCCTGTGCTTTCTATCCCCAGGGACCCCCCTCTTCCTCGGCCCCAGCACAGAAAGCCCCCTTTTCCCCACTCTTCCCAAACAGCCCCATTACTGGTGTATCTGTGTGACCTAACCAGGGCTATGGCAAGAGGCAAGGGACATTAGCACCTATCACAATAGGAACCAGTCTAAGAGTATTAAGTAGTACATCTCCCAAAGCTGCCTGCCTCTGGAAGCTTCTCTTGTTTTGCTATTTTTAGAAGTGCCACTTGCTGCTTTGTTGGAGAGACTTACTCTCCCACCAGGAGTTTTTCCCTTTGTCACTCTTCTGTGTCTCTCTAGTCATTCTGAAATCCAAACCCTATTGCCAAGGGACAGATTTCACATTGGTATAATTGTACTAACAGACAAATTCAGTTGTCCTTGTTAGAATCCTATTCTTCACTCCTTTGCAGGAGAGGGGGAAGTTGAAACTGGCAAAAATATATTTTTTATATTTTCCTAAATATAAAAAAACCAACTTCCTAGGCACCTGGGAAAATGCTGTCTTCTCCTAGGATGCCATAGATATTTCCTTCTTAAAAAAAAATTCTTGGGGTGTCTGGGTGGCTCAATCTGTCAAGCATCTGCCTTTGGCTAAGCTCATGATCTCAGAGTCCTGGTATCAAGCCCTGGGTCAGGATCCTTGCTCCTCAGAGAGTCTGCTTCTCATTTCCCCTCTTCCCTCACTCCCACCCCCATGCCCTCTCTGTCTCTTTCTCAAATAAATGAATAAAATCTCTTTAGAAAAAAGTTACTTCTTGATTTTAATTCTTCATTATTGATTCTCCTAACCCAGTTCTATTGGTCAACAGAAAACAAACAAATCATCTCTAACCACCCTAGTTGGAAAGCGTGGTATTTTCCTTGGACCATGACCTTTGGCTGAAACTTTTTGCCTCTAGGACCCAGGACTTCTCTACCATTAGCTTGGGCTGTTAGTCTTTGATAAGGCAAAACATCACTTATTTAAGTGCTTGATTATGCATCATATTCTTAAATTCTTAAATCATTAAATTCTTAATGATTACCCGTTCATTTACAGGTGCTCTTTTCACTTCCTCTTAGCCCAGTATGCTTGCATCCAAACTGCATTCCCTTTTCCTCTGTATGTTTTCCCAAGCACCTTGCCAGGAGCCACAAGAAATGCTAACTCGCTATGGCCCTGAACCTTCTAAATCCACCTCTAAGTAATATTAAAATAGGGGAAAGGGGCTTCAGATGTTCAAATTTTAAGTGCGCAAATGATTAAGATAAAGCTATTGTTTGAGACGGCTGCATTTCAGCACAAAACTCAGTTTGCTTTGAGCAGATAAACTGACAACTTCACTATTTCTATTTTGTAAATTAGCCTTCTGTGACCCATACTCTAAATGATATTTTTATAACTTGAAGAAAACTGATGCGAAACCAAGTTGAAGCTTAGTGGCTGGGAGAATCTGACTCATTTTGAATCAGAGAGAGAAGGCATACATCAATTGTTCTAAACCTACCAGGTTAGAACAATTTGTCTATTGGTTAAATGTGGTGTCAAACTTATATAGCAGTCTCTTTTAAGTCTCCCTTTAATTTTAACAATAAAAGAAATTGGTGTTTTGATCTAATATTTCCAGATATAAAAGTACAATGTTTTCAGAAGTCATTTGATCATTTATTTTGTAGCGCATTTTTTGGATTCTCTTTGATGTCTCAGGTTGATTCTTCAAACAGAAATTCAAATTAAATTTAAATGAGACAATCTGATTTTCCAGTCCTGAGACAGTATTCACAAATATGAAAGAGACAGGGAAGCAGCAGCCCAGTTGTTCAGCTGGAAGGAGGTGGGGGGAAGGGGCTTGCAGGAAGAGATAAAAAAAATAATATCAGCTACACTTAGTAAAAGTCTCAGTGTAAAGAGCTGAGTGCAAACCCCCAGGGCATGCTCCATTGAGGGCTGGAGTCTGTGCACCCTACAAAGACCTTATTGCCACAAATTCTTACTACCTCCTTCTATTCTAGAACCAGCTACAATTTTCCATGTTTCAAAAAAAAAAATCCATTAATTTGATTGACTCTTTAAAAGTACTAAGACATGATATTTGGACCCACACAGTGTAAAGGAAAGTCTATATTCCAGGCATGGCCAATTGGCTCCCCAGCTGTGATCTGAAGCAGTCACTTTGTGGTAGGTTAAAGGTGTCTACAAACCTTTTTCTACCCCTCACAGTGACATATGGAGTTTAGCTACCCATCCCAGAAATCTAGATTGGCCTTAGTGAGTTGTGGCACAAGCATGACTTCTAAGCTAGTTGTAAGAAGATTTCCACTTGGTCTCTTGGAACATTCTTTCTGGAAGAAGCCAGTCAGCATTGGAAGAGATCCACCTCTCAAAGACCACCATGCTGTGAGGAAGGCCAAGCTAGCCATGTGGAAAAACCCTATGAAGGAATACCAATGACCGACAAGTCCCAGCTGCTCCAGTCAACCCAGCCAGGCAAGAGGGCAAATAACCACCTTAGGCACAATATAAAAAAGAACCAAAGAACCCAACTGATACTGAGGCCTCAGACCTTTGGTTTCAGTCAATTCATCCCAGCCATTTCTCCTTCTTCAAGCCACTCTAGATGAGGCCATATTCATCGTGGTCCAGAGAGGAGCCTTCTCCATAAAATCATACCCAGATTCCTGATCCACAAAATCTTGAGCATAATAAAATGTTTGTTGTTTTAAGTCACTAAGTAATAGAGAGACAAGCAGGATACATGGTCAATAGATAGCTAATACATAATCAGAACACACAAACTCATGGAGTCTGAGTTCCTTCTCCTCTGAAAAGTGAGGGACCATTTGCAACAGGCACTTACAGTTGCTCATGATGTCCTTTTTTCCCCCATCCATTTGAACACATGTTGCCCAGCCATAAAACTATAGTTGTCAGAGTCCCTTATGGTTAGAGGAGTCTATGAGACTAAGTTCTGGCAAAAGAAATAGGAGTGAAAGCCAGAGGCCATATAGCTGGACAGTATTCTTAAAAGAGAGAGGTTGCAGCCTTTATTTATTGATTTATTTTCTCTTGCTTCTTTCTCAGAATATGAATGTGGTAGCTGGAGCTCAAGCAGCCATTTTGAACCATGAGGGGACATGCTAAGGATGATGGAACATCAAGATGGAAGGATATCTATGGAGCCCTCCTATTTACTGCCCTTCTGAATTACGTTACATGAAAAGGAAATCAACTTTCATCTTGTTTCAGCCATTGACATTTGTGTGAGGAAGAGTCTAGTATGTGTAAGGACACCTAATACTGATGGCTGCACCTACCTCATGGAGTTGATGATGTGAAATTGAAAATTTATGGAAGAATGCTCTGCTTCATATTCAACAAATGTCATTCCCTTTCCTGTCTTCCTCCCACATCCCTAACATGCCATTACCTAATGGATTCTAAACTTTCTGAAACTATCTAAATTTGTGAAAACTTATTGGTATAAGTATTGGAAGGGAAGCATGGTTTCATATTTGGAGGAGAGTTCATATTTAAGATGGAGGACCACTTAGATCAGAGCCACCTCCATATGGATTAGGACCACTTCAAGTACGGGAAAAGGAAATGCATCTTTGAATAGCCCATCTTCAAAGTGCCAGTAATCCAAGAAAGGAACATGCTTCTGGAAAAGTGTAGCAGGTCAGAGAAAGTTGGGTTGTATTACAATTCATGGAACACCAATTGGTGCGTCCAGCTGGAATATCTAGTTGGGGAGTTTCCTCCTCCTGTGAAAGGTAAGACAAGAATGAGGATATTATGCTATATCAGGAACTTGGTATTTTTTTATGACATTCAACCCTCACAGCAACAAAGTAAATTAGGTTGTGATTCCCACTTCCTAATAAAGAAATGAGGCTCATACAAGTCAAGTAAGTTGCCTAAGATAAGAGAATTGCCCTCTATCATTTTGCAAACCAGATCTGTGGGATTCCTAAATCGATCCTATTTCCCACATGCCCTGTTTTTAACAATGCGTCTGTAAGAGCAGCCAAAAACATGGCCTCATTATGAACCCACCCAATAGTCTCCAGTCGAATCTTCTGGTGCCCAAAAGGCAGTCACAGAAACCTCAAGCCTCCTTGTCATCCTTCTTTTCTATGACTGAAGATATAGCTGCTGTAGTGATTTTCTGGGCTAGACTCTGCACTATTGGTGCTTTGACCCTGACTGATTGAGAAAGGGGGCCATGTTCAAGACTCTACCACTGGGACAGCAACCAGAAAGGGAGAAGAAAGAAGGGGGAGGATAGTCTATCACTTCAGAGCGATGAAGCAGGAGATGGTTTATCCACAGATACCATCCTGAACAGAAGACAGTCTGCTACCTCCTTGACCCTTTGATTTGTGGTGGGAACAGAGCATATGGCATGTATCAATCAGCCCAGAGGAAACAAAGGTTTCCCCATCTCTGCTTCAATTCAGAATGCTCTCAGATCATGATGGAGATTCAGGGGAAGAGAGGATCTCAGCAGTTAACTGAACCTTTGAATTATTTCTCCACTCTTTTCTCTCTTCGTAATTCTCTGTCTTTAGGGCAAATCCATCTTTCTCTTCTGGACTCTCACACACACTTGGGGGCTAATAGGTCCCTCCTTCAGCCTTTCCTTCCAATTTTATGATCTTTTTGCACAACTGTTTTCATTGTGAACTTCCTAAAATACAAATCCAACGAGTTCTCTCTTCTGCTTAATAACCTTCTCAGCAATCAGACTCCAAATGAAGGTCAGCGTGACATTTATGATCTGTCCCTCTTCTCATTGCTGGCTCTTCTCCTTGAACAGTGCTCTGTTCCCATCGCTCAGTACTGCTCTACTTTCTCCAAGAACGGGTGGGCTTTGCAATATCCATCTCTTTATTAGGTCCTTCCCCTGCCCTCCAGCACGTTCCTACTTATCTCTTGTCCTTCTGAGAATATTGCCTTTCTGTGGAGTCTTCATGGCTTCTCCTAGCAGAGTTTCTGCCCTCTTCTCTTCTCCAGCCTGTCCATGGGTCCTTTAGTACAGCACGTGTTCCTTTGTGGGGTCGTACAGATTTGTTTAGGTTAGCACAATGTTGCTGCGATAAAATATGTGCTTAGTAAATTTTTCTTAATAAGTAAGTGAATTCGAAAGCATTTGAGCTGCTAGATAAAAAATAAAACAGATATATCACTTAACTTACGGGATTTCTTGCCCATCTGCGTAGTTGTAGTAATTGCTATATATTTACTATCTAATAGTTGGGAGTAAATACACATTATATCATTTCTCCAAACAGCACAGCTAAATCAGGTCAGTTTAATGCAATCTATAAATGACAAATTTACAAAATGCCTCTCTCTATAAACCTAATTTGAGACAACCACTGGCATAAACTTACTGAAGGATGAAAATAAAAAGAACTTCAAAGTGGCCTGGTTTTCCCCAGAGGGGAAGTTACGGAATTGCGTGCAATAATCTCTATATTCTTCTAAGGGATGAAGTTGAGTATCTTGAAATTGTAGGGGGAAAATTGAGAAAGGCAGAAATACAGTGAGGAAGAACGGGTAATCCTGAGTTTATGTGCAGTGTTTACACCAGCCATGTCAAGTCTGGCCCACTATTGGCTCCAGAAGCAATGTTATCTTAATGAGATCTTAAATAACATCCTTAACGGCACCTAAATCACATGGTGGCAACTCTAAGAAAAAATATGCCAGTATTTCCATTTACTTCTAATTGCACACACATTAAAATTTATGTTCCCTTTCTAATACTACCAGTATGACACGTAAAATACTACCTATTTTTATAAAAAATCCATACTACATAAGAAACTTAAAATGCAACAATTATGTCAACTTGGGTTTCCCCCTCCTGTATTGTTTAGACGATTAAAAATTCCAGAGGAGACCTATAGAAAGAACATGAGAGTTTATTACTCCAACCGAACTCTCTAGGCGAGGTATATACATCATCCTATTTCTGTAGAGCTACTAGGAAAAATAACTCATTTTGAGAAAAAAAAATCCTATAACTAATGGCCTCATCTTTACAAAATTGTTCTAACTACAGTTTTGTAGTTTAATTCTATCAGTCTCTTCTGGAACTGCAAGAGTTGGGATATTATCAAGAATCATCCTTTTGGATGCCACTGGGTGGCTCAGTCATTAAGCATCTGCCTTCGGCTCAGCTCATGGTCCCAGGGTCCTGGAATCGAGCCCCGCATCAGGCTCCCTGCTTGGCGGAGAGTCTGCTTCTCCTCTCCCATTCCTTGCTTGTGTTCCTTCTTTCACTGTGTCTCTCTCTGTCAAATAAATAAAATCTAAAAAAAAAAAAAAAAAAAAAGAACCGTCTTTTGTGGATTGCATCGAAACTCACCTCCAATAGCACCTGTGAGGCACACACAGTCATTGCACAAACAGGAAATGGCGGTGTTGAATAAGCACCTTGTGTGGTGGAGAAGCCCAGATTCAAACCCAGGAAGGCTTGGCTTTAAACCAAGCTTTGCCCATGGCTCCAAGTATGACACATGCACAGCATGTGTGTCCCAGATCATCCCACATTCAGCAAACTCACAGGTTTCTGGCTGTGGGCAGGGTCTTGTGCCAGAAAAGACACAGCTCTGAGCATGACATAAGGGTCCTGTCCTCTGTGGAGACTTCCCTCAGCAGGAAGACAGCATTACTTACTAGTGAGTCTCTTCTCCTCCATGCCAGGAGGTAGTCTCACCATGCTCAGCCCAACATCGCTCCCAACCAGCCAGGGAGGGCAGAAGGTGCTGTATGTACCTGGGCCACTCTGTGCTGCCACCTGAGATCATATGCTCAGAAAGACTGGAAAACAGAGTAATGAAAGCAAATGGAAATGGGATGTGATGGGGCTCCTGACCCACCTGGGATGCCGTCCTCAGCAGTGGCATGTTCCTATGAAGGTAGGACAAAAACCAAAAGAAGCATCCGTTGTCCATGATTATTCTAGAAAATGTGGCATATCAATTTAACCAGTACTACCTCCCAACATTTTTGAGTTGCTTCAAGGCCATCCAAGCCCAATATCACCTCTTTTTAGAAACCTTCCTAGATGCTTCAGCCAGTTGATGGTTTATGTTTTGTGACCCTGAAATACTGCATCCCACTCAGTCTTTCCCATGATTGCCCAGAGTCAAGTTTGTTGAATGTGTAGCACCCGTGTATTTCTTGGATGCACTCATATCCAAGCCCATCCCAAAATATGACTGTTTACTACCTCTGCTCTGACCACCATGTTGACCCTCCCAGAGCTCCAGGCTGTCTCAGGTATGGAGAAGAGTGTAGGGTGCTTGGCAGCAATTCTGTCCAATTCTTATCAGTTCAGGGAGTGGTGGATGAAACTTGGGGGCCTTGTTTCTCCACTTTTGCAGTATTTTACGGCTTGGGCATGTCTGTCATCCCACCCTCCAGGGCCCTGGTGGGGGGAAATGGTCACCTCCCTACCTTCGGTAGTCACTGGGTACAGCTAGCCTGAAACCCTTACCCCCCACATGCAATGTTCAGACCTTTTGTGAAGGAAAAGAGGGACTAACTCACTGGCTCTCTGAGTGACTATTTTCTTCTTTTTGCCACTGACCATTTCCTCTCCCCTCTTTTGGGGATTCCAGCAGAAAATCTTTCCCAGTGAGTCCACTGGCTCCCAGCGACTTTCTTATCAACGCTTCAACTATCTACACCAAACCTTCTCTGGGAGGGAAAACTTTCCACCTTACCAGACTGTATACATAAGGTCTCTTAGAGTAAAGGCAAAAGTCCCCCAGGGGTCATCAAGTCTCCAGGAGATCTGGGCATCTTCTGTCCTTTGACTTCACCTCCTGCTACACTCCCTGGATCACTCCATTCTCGTGGAACCAGACTTCATGCTGAACTTGAACACATCTGACACACCCTCACCTCTGGGAACTTGCACTTGCTGTTCATTTTTGGTGGAGACCTCTTCCTCCAGGGTCTTTTCCCAAATGTCATATTCTCAAGGAGACCTTCCCTGACCACCTGATTTAAAATTGAGCCCCTCCTGCTCAAGCTCCAGTGATCTACCTTTCTTGCTTTAGTTTTCTCCATTAAAAATATCACCATTATGGAGCCTGGATGGCTCAGTAGGTTAAACGTTGGCCTTCGGCTCAGGTCACGATCCCAGGGTTCTGGGATGAAGTCCCTCCTCCAGCTCCTTGCTTGGCAGAGAGCCTGCTTCTCCCTCTGTCCCTCCCCCTGTACTCTCTGTCTCTCTGTCTCTCTGTCAAATAAAAAATAAAAATCTTTTAAAAAATCACCATTAGACATATCACTTTTGTTCCTTAAATCAGTGTCCCTAACTAGAAGGAAAGCTTCTTGAGGGCAGATATTTCCTCTTTTTGTCCACTGTTTTACCACTGTCTGGCATATAGTAGATACTCAATAGACACTTGGATGGTGGTTGAATGGCAGGATGGATGGATAAATATAACTGTTTATTCCTACCCTCACCTAACATAGACAAAAGTAGTAATGAACATCTGAAATCTGTCCATAATTGATTGCCATTGTCATATCCTCATGTCTGTTGGCTTGTCAATTTCATTACTTCTCCAGAATTCCATCCCACTTGAAAACCTTTGCCCAGGTTTGCTTCTTTCACTTATTCCTCTAACTCCCTGTCTGTTCCCTTTCCTAGGACATCCAGAGCTCTTCTAATAGTGGATGTTCTTTAAACAGGAAGATCACAGCATCCTGCACTTTAGTTAAACACAACCTCCCTATTAAACCATTCCAAGGACTAAACTAATCATTGCCAAACACCCCTAAGAGTTCAGTCTTCTTCAAATGGGTTTTATTTTTTTATTTTTTAAAAGATTTTATTTATTTATTTGACAGAGAGTAACACAATGACAGAGGGAACACAAGCAGGGGGAGTGAGAGAGGGAGAAGCAGGCTTCCCGCCCAGCAGGCAGCCCGATGCGGGGCTCGATCCCAGGTCTCTGGGATCATGACCTGAGCTGAAAGCAGTCGCTTAACCAACTGAGCCACCCAGGTGCCCCACAAATGGGTTTTATACTCAGTGGCAGTCCTCCGGGGGGGGGGGGGATATATTATGCACAGGCAGGCTTCCAGGTTAAGTTCTGAAGGTAAAATTACCTTCCAAGGGTTAAATTAATTAAATCAACATATAATAAGGGGTGACAGACATGACTTTGAGGCTCCGTGGAAGTCTTTTTGCCATAGCCTGGTTAGTAATATGAACACATCTGAAAGGAAGAATGTGTCAGCAGAGGGAGGTGCAAATAGAAAACAGATTGGAATGGAGTAGTATCCAGCAGGGTCCAGGGTCCAGAATTACTATTTTTAATTGTTTAATGCTTGATTTA
Source organism: Spilogale gracilis (assembly GCA_004023965.1). NCBI lineage: Eukaryota > Metazoa > Chordata > Mammalia > Carnivora > Mephitidae > Spilogale > Spilogale gracilis. The sequence goes on along the minus strand of PITA01011265.1, from coordinate 30,234 downwards.
TGCCAACTTTTATATCTATACTGTTTTTGCCACAACATCCCTCAGACTGAGCAAGCATCGGAATCCCTGAATGGGTTTCTTAAAGCACGGATTGATAGGCCAGCCACAGAGGTTCCCCTTCAGCATGTTGAGGGTTGCCCAGGGACCTTGCAGTCTTCATCTGCTCCTTGCTGATGAGGATGCTGCCGGTCTGGAGAGACACTTTCAGAACCACTGGCTTAGGTGGGTGTTTCAGCAAGGTTTCAGCAAAGAAGCGGCCCACAACATTTGGTTTCAGAGAGGTTAAATGCAAACCCCTTCCCTAACACAATGGATACCATAAGCAGGAGAATTGAAATAAATCAAACACAAAAGTAATAGCAGGTCCTATAAAATGTGGCATGTTTACAGACTTATAAGGTCAGTTTCAACCTCTATAAGACTGATTATCTCATCCCGAGCACTGAGCCTATCCCTATGACTGCTGCCATCTGGTACATAGTAAAATCCAGATATTGGCATTACCGGTATAATTAGTAGAAATAATAGTTCAAAACTTCATAAGTTAGTTATGCTTTTATCACAAGAAATTCCAACTATGATATATCATTATTTATTATATATCTGGTAGTAATTGTTTATTATTTTCATTACTTAACTTGTATTATTTTTATTTTGTATTGTATTGGCTTATTATTATGTCTATCATTTACTACTGTGTTATTATTTTATAATCAAGGATTACTAATGATACTGTTGAACACCCAGGTGTCAGTTGTTATTCAGACAGTTGTATATATTAAATAATTCTATTTTGTCCTCTCCACAACCTTATCACAGTTTTGCAGATCAGGGAAACTAAGTCTCGGAGGGACTAAATGGTTTGCCTTCAGCACTCACAGGTCCTAAGCGACAGAGCTGGGTTGCAACCCCAGGCAGTCTGGATCAACTGGCCATGTTCTTGACCATCATCATACTTAAAAAATGGTAGTAAGTGCATGTAAGCTGCAATTAATTATTCAGTAGGTATTAATTTTTGTTTAAGAATCGTTAAGAACATTAGCACTTGGAGAAACCATTTCATAAAATGAAACAATACCCAAGAAATTCCCCTATTCCTATTCAACCTTATCTGTAATTGCTCTCTCTTTAATAACACTTTTATTTCATCTGCCTAGCTTAATTTCTTTGCATTTTTTCAGAGAACACATCGACTCTACCTAAGTCAGTCTCTCACCAACTTACTCTGTCTTCTTCCCTCATAATAATGATGATGTGTATTATTGTAATAAAGCAAACATTTACTGAATTACACAGCTGTTAGGTGAAGCCCTTGATTAATGGTCACCCAAGGAGGAAGAAGCAATTTATATCCAGTTTATGGATGGTCGGAATCAGAGGCTTTTAGAGTCCAGAACGACTTGCCTGAGATCTTATGCCTAATAAGTGGCAGAGTTAAGAGCTAAGATCTGAACCCATGCTCTCTCCTGACTCAGAGAGGCAAGAGTCTCATCCTTATACCACATGAGAATAATCCATGCAGATTTTAGGGAGGAAAATGTCAAGTGCAGAGCCTGGTTTTTCAAGAGAGAGGGCACTGATTCTATTCACAACCTCTCTGGCTCCTGCACCCTCCGTGACCTGAAATGAGGCTCATCCTTCTCTGGAATTCACTGTGCTCTGTGGTTAATGAGGCAACAGTCCTTGAGTTCCAAAGTCTATCCCATCCCAAGCCAACACTAGCACCTCCTCTTTTTGATTTTTATTGACATCAGCTCTCATTGCATTGAACTCCTTCCCAACCCACTCAGACAGAACACATTCAGCCATGGGCTTTCCTTGCCTCCAACTTCCCACCATCATTCTCCAACACACTGGAACAGAACATGCTTCCTTACCCTGCATTCCATCAACACATAAAAGGCACAGGAGAAGGGCGCCCTGGGTGGTTCAGTTAGTTAAGCCACTGCCTTCAGCTCAGGTCATGATCCTGGAGTCCCGGGACCGAGTCCCACATGGGGCTTCCAGCTCTGTGGGGAGTCTGCTTCTCCCCCGACTTTCTCCTCTGTCATGCTCTCTCTCACTCACTCTCTCATAAATAAATAAATAAATAAATAAATAAATAAATAAATAAATAAATAAATCTTTAAAAAAAAAAGGGCACAGGAGAAATGCTCCATTATTTTGCAATGATTCAGATATGGCTTCATGATTTACTCTATTTCTTTTTATCCATGTTTCTTTTCTTCCAAACTTATCAGTAAATTCTTCCATGAGTGGAACATAGCCTTTTCCTTATTATTGTAACCCCAAAAGTCTTAGTGAAGGTATCAATCAATAAAATTGCAAATTGATGAAAGAAGGACCCCTGCCTACTGTTCATTTTTTTCTCCTACACTGAGCTGAGTTACACTCCAGTTTCCATCAAAAAGGAGTCAACACACTAATGTTTGTCAAAATGTACTGATTTCTAAAAGCAAGCTTGTAAAATGATGCCAACTACAAGTTCTGCCTCACAAAGGTTTCTGGACATGTTTCCAAACTCCATATCTGTGATTCCAAATATTTTCAAGGATTTGCTTTGCCACGTGGAAGGTTTGAATCCGAAATGCTTCTGTGACTTTGTTTCTAAGTGCTCCCCTGTCAAGGTCAAAGTGAATACAGGGCTGAGGGTGGGGGGTTGATGTAGGGGAGGAGGATGGGAAAAAAGAAGAACATGTCATCAACATTCAGATTTGATGGACATTGCAGGCAGCAGGATCCGGGAGGTACAGACTCCCCGCCAGCTGAGATTTGGGATTCCAGAGGAAACAGCTGTTTGGAGATTATACGAACAAAGGAAGTTTGGGTCCGGAAGGAGTGCAGGAAGTCGCTTTAGTTCCTCCAGAGTGTCTGTTGTAAGTCCTCTTCGTACCAGGCCTGTGAGGCCTTCACTCGATGTTCCTAGAGACAAATCAACGTGAAGACAAAAAACAAAAAACAAGAAAAATAAAACAACAAACAAGTTTTTTACTGGGTTCGTCCTTTGACTTGGTTTAAACTAGTGGCCACTGATTTTGCAAGCTCAGTCCACAAGCGTTCTGCCTCATGGAATTATACCCCACCCTGCCCTGGTAGCAGGCCATGAAGTGTTTTTAAAAGAGCTCCCCACTGTGGGAATGAATTTTTATTCATGGAAGACACAGCGTTTTAAACTCTCTGCCTCCCACATACAGCTTGAGATTTCTCCTACACAAATGTCTCTCGCTTACTTGTGCTTGCCTTCTTGCTCTCTTTCTTAATATAATGAAGAATTCTTTTAAAATATCAAGTAATTAAAGCTCTTCATGGGTGAGCTCACCCATTCAGAGGAATCTTCTATGTATGAAAAGGTGTCTCCGTCAAATTCTAAATCTACTTAAAAAAAACATCCATACAACATATTATTTTTCTGATTTTTGGCAGTAAGAGAACTAATTTTGTTCCAACACAATATGCACGCATCTTCTTTTCCCTTAGTGATTTTATATATCCAAGCTGCATTTGGGGGAGAATTTCCATGGACCAGAACAAGTCAGAGTGAGATTAAATAGCTACTTACATTTAAATTTATTTCTTGCATTCAATTGTAATTTGGGTTCCCTGATAAATACAGTGAGAAATCAGAATTAGGAGAAGTGAGAGGAAACAATAATAGAAAACAAATACCTTTCTTTCTTCTTTTTCTTTTCTTTTCTTTCTTTCTTTTTTTTTTTTTAATTGTCTCCCTGATACTTGGAGGGGAAAGAAAAAAAAAAAAAAACACCCATACAACACACACCAGTCCATGTCTGCTAATCGGGCTGTGATGTCTTTGCTTTAATCTGTGCACCCAGCCCCCTCTCAGGACTTGAGCAGATGCCATGTCCTTTTAACATCAGCAGCCACTGGCCTCATTCTCATCCTCTGAAGCACGCTCCCTGGAAAAATCTCATGACTGGCCAGGACAGGGAATCAGCCCTGAATTCAGGCAAAAGCAAATTGCACTTGTGTCGAAGTATCTGGGCGATTTTACTTTCAGTGAGGTGCTTTCGCCTTCTGGGGGCTTCCATGTAACCAGAGGTTCTGCTTAAGAAATGACTGAGGAAAGCAACAAAGAGAATCTGGTGTTCCCGTTTCAGGAGTGAGTGAATACCGGTCTCCTGGATGTGATCAAGCATAAGGTGGGGAATGGTGAAAAGACCCATCCTTCCCTACCCCGGTTGCAAGGAAACCTAGACAGCTATTCAAGTTAGTTCCTCAACTACCATCTTGAGAATGATGAACGTAGGCTGTTTTGTTTGGAGCAGTCCACGACAGAGCTCCAGGAAAGACATTTTTACCGGCTTCCGGTCACTGATCGGAAGTCGAGAACACGCACATACAGAAAGCCATTTTATTTCTCACGGGTGGAATGATGGTACTCCCCTCTTTTATTAAATGTCATTTCTTTTGACCATACTTAGCTAATTATTGATAATTTTGCTGTTGCTTCAAGCAGATTGGCTTCCTGTAATACACAGGGCATGAAGACCAAAATGATAATAATAAATATAGAACCCTAGATGCCGTGTGGTCCAACCGTAGCATCTCACAGAGAAAGAAACAGAGCTGGGGAAAGTTGAGTACCTGGTCAAGTCCCCAGCCCTGGATGGCAGGGCCAGGTAGGAGCCATATGTCCCATGAGCCTTTGCTACGGCACAGATGCCTTTCTCAATCAATTTTATGCATGTAGGTTTTCTTAGATGAGACCAAAATCTAACAGTGTGGGCCAAGGAAACAGGTGAAGGTGGACAGGAGAGAGTAGAGGCAAAAGGGAAGAGAGTCAAGAGATCTGCAAAGAGACCTATGTAACATAGCCTGAGTGAAAGGTTAAGAGAGAGAAATATTTGCATTTAAGTTATCTACTCTTTTTCCTACAAAACTACATTTTGAGGCATTCTTTCTTTTTCCTTTTCTTTGGATAGCAACAATTAGTTGTGTCAAGATGACTACTTAAACAATAATGTGATTTCAATGAAAAAAGTTGAAGAATTAAGTATTATTTGGACAGTCATTCTATCAGGTTGTCTTTTCCTTGTCACATTTTAAATGGATTTATAAAGTTATATGTGGGTGTCTATTAAAGGTTACTTAACATATTTTAAAGCCTTTTCTTTCTTATTTCTTTACATCTCCAGTACATAACGGTTTGTGGGATTTTTTTTTTCCCACTTTCAGTTTGGTTTAGATAGAATCATAGACCAGCTAAGCTAATTTAAATATTCAATGTTACTTGCTCTGGGCATTAGCCATCTTAAAAAGTTATTTTCTCTTCACTTTTTTTATTTTTAAAGTTTGGTTCAAGTAGTCAAAGCCATGTTCATTGCACCTAGCTCTGTATTCCCTGAAATAATTTCCTTGGAGCATTAGACCAGTAAACGTGGTCTCAAAAAAAGAGACAAATAGTTTAAACCAAATGGAGTAACAAGAACAAGTCCATCTTCCCCTGAAAAATTTCATGTTATTTGAATATGAAAGGTTCTGGGACGTTCTACATTTGGTAGGACTCTTTGACTACATTTCATTCAGTTTCAGTCCAACTTATTGTAGCCAGGATCTCCTTTTCCACCGAAAATGCACTAACATTCTTTCTAATCCATGCTCCACAGGAAGCACGTTGGGAAATTGTGGTTTAGCTGGTATGTACACAAATTCAATTGTGTAACTATGATCCACTGTCTTCCCCCAAACAAGAAAAAAAAATAACTTGTGGGGCATCTAGGTGGCTCAGTCAGTTAAGCATCCCCCTTTAGCTTAATCATGATTCCAGGGTTGTGGGATCAAGTCCTGCTCTGGACTCCCTGTTCAGCAGGGAGTCTGCTTCTCTCTCTGCTGCTCCCCAGCTTATGTTTATTCTCAATCTCTCTCTCCCCCACCTCCATCAAATAAATAAATAATTTTTAAGAAATAACTTAAAAATAGACGCACTAATTGGGGCGCCTGGGTGGCTCAGTTGGTTAAGCGACTGCCTTCAGCTCAGGTCATGATCCTGGAGACCCGGGATCGAGCCCCACATCGGGCTCCCTGCTCGGGGGGAAGCCTGCTTCTCCCTCCTTCACTCCCTCTGCTTGTGTTCCCTCTCTGGCTGTGTTTCTCTCTGTCAAATAAATAAAATCTTTAAAAAAAAAATAGATGCACTAAGGGCCAGTGTTCTGAACATCAAAATGCTTTTATCGGCCATATGAACACAAGAAAATTCTACCTTTAAAGCAGGGTTCTTAGAAAACTTTGCCTTAAAAGTAATTTGGAGCAGAGTGAAACTGACATAATTTGGTGACAATTCTCAACAGCCATCACATGCACCTCCGCAGCTCCTAACTCTTGCTTTGTAATCATAATCTTAGAACAGTCCTGGATTCACACAAGTTCTGCTATGGTGGATCTCAACTAGCAGCTGCAAGAGTCATTTATAATCACTCTACCTGGAGGTCAGTATCTGGGATTCTTGTACTGATTAGAAAGTTCAAGTAACAAGGTAGTGTCTATGAGCTGGGCATGGTAAGGTCTTGGAACAGCTAGGAGATTGCTTCTCTTTTATCTTTTATTAAAGGGGATCAGGTGTTTGCCCCTACGCATTACACTCCAAGCAACATGCAGTTCTATTCTGGAATATGCCCATAAACTAGAAATATGTCTGTTTAAATAAACATAAAATCCTAAATATCCTACAGCCAAATAAGACAGTGGTATTTAGGAGTAAAGGCAGGCAAAATCCATTTACTTTTCCCCCTTCCTGAATGAATGACTCAACTTTGAGAATATCGAGATTTTCCTAAGAACAAAGAACCAATCATCTCAAGATGCTGATGTTTATTTATCTCTTGGTACAGTTTCTAATTTGCATCCTGTGAAAACGCACGTGAAGGAGGGGTTTTGTTTTCTTTTTCAAAACACTCTAAATACTGTCCCTGAAGTGACACCATTTTATTAAAGAACTCGGGCCAGCATCCTTGCTTGGAATAATGCGTATTCTTTACTTGGGAGTGTTCAGCTGTCCTCCTGTTTTCTTCAAGGAGGACTGCAAAGGAATTATTAGTTGCACCAGCCTCGCGGTTCTTGTATCTACTTATTTTGAAACCTTTCATTTGTAGAGACAGCTGCAAGGTATCCCTTCAAGGATTTTTTGCTTTTTTGATTTATACTTTTATACACTCAAATCTCAATTGAGATATCCGAGCTTCATTCCATTTTCTGACCTTACACTATCAAGCTGAAGTGACCCCCAATCTCTTAGGACTGGGCTACATTCCAAACCGGGTTATGGAAGGACAAGGGCAGAGAATCAAAGCCACACATCACCCCAGCCCCAAGGAGACACTTCATGTAAAGCCGAACGAAGGCCAGCCAATCCGCAGACCTCATTTATTTGCCTACGTGAGAATTCTCTACTCTCCACCCTTTGAACTTTTGACATTATTCTTGAGTGTGTGTGAGTCCTGTTTATACCAAATACAAAAGCCAGACAGATGCTCAGTTTGGCATGGAAATTGGCTTCATGGAAATAAATGTTCTTTCTTTTCCTATTTTTTTTTTTTTCCTGGTGAGGATGCGCACTGCTGACAGGCATCGAAGTTGCTGACATATTAGTGAATATTCCATGCATCTGTTTCTGGTTATTGTTCTCCCCATGACACACCTGTCATCGTGCCCACGCAGTGAGGCGTTTCACATAATAAAAACCCCTCCGAGTCTGGTCAACTGGACGAGTCAATAAGGCTTTGCGGTAATGGCCGTGGGAATGAACTGAGCATGAGTGCCTACGCTCTCATGGGCCCTCCCCACCCCCGCTGGGGGAGGATTGCTTTCATTTAGAAAGATGCTATCTTGGGACAGAAGGGAAAATAGAATGGACCAGCTTTCTAACAAGAAAGACTGTTCCAAGTCTTCATTCCCTCAGAATACCCAGTTCAATTTTTAAGGGGAGAGAATATTAACAGTATTAACCGGGTAAATACAGATTTTATTTATTTTTATTTTTTTAAGATTTTTATTTTATTTATTTGACAGAAAGAAACACAGCTAGAGAGGGAACACAAGTAGGGGGAATGAGAAAGGGAGAAGCAGCCTTCCCACCAATCAGGGAGCTTGATGCGGGGCTCGATTCCAGGACTACAGGATCATGACCTGAGCCGAAGCCAGACGCTTAACGACTGAGCCACCCAGGCACCCCTGGGTATATTCAGATTTTAAAATACTATTCCCATTGGTAGAAGAATATAACTTTTGACAATTTACAATATATCTTTCTTTGTTACTGAGTGTGGATGTGGCTGTTTAGCCCTGAACACCATGTCTGGATGTGGTAAGCATTTGATACACCAAGTGGTTCTTTTTGTGGTCATTACCGTGAGTCTAACAATCCCCCAGTGGCATAAACATATTTTTATACCCTCGGTTCACACTTGCTCATGGGGACCAAGTGACCTCTCACCCCCATCACACGTCCGGTACATGGAAGAACCTGCTACCTCTTCCCTATTAATGAGAACCAGCAGGGGCATCTTTGCTCTATGGAGAGCCAGGAACGAGCACAGATCTTTGTACTGTAAACCAGATTCATGGGAAGTTTATGGCAGGCTAATAAACCACTAAATCACCCCTACCAGTTGTTTAAAGAACAACTTAAGTTTTGGTCCAGCCTATTTCTAAACCCCAATTTATGTCCTATTGGAGAACTACCCTCCAAAGTGAATGAGACCAAAATTGAGAACAAAGGAAAATAGCATCCTCTCTCTTTTCAATAGTGCCTTGTAAATGTTGTAAGTGTCAGATGAATTGTTCTATTTATAAGGTCTTTGTTTTTTTTGTTTTTTTTTTACTGTAAACTCTTAAGGACACTCCATTGCCCAGCACAATCCAATATGACTGGAGCTCACAAGGGTCTTGATCTCTGTACACGGTATACCACAGGACTGATTTATAAACCACAATCCCAGAGCATCCCAGGACCGGCAGTGAATTGAGCCTTCTAAGTGAACACAAGTGCTATGAATTCCAATGTTCGACCAGCACAAGCAATGTCCCTAAACTCATTTCCTGCAAGTGAGAATGGGGATGTGGTTGGAGGGAATTCGGGGGAATGGCAAACCCCATAAGGAATGAAGTTGGTACCCAATTAGCTTCTTTTCATATTATGGGTTTAGGGAGGCCAAGTAATCCCAAGATGGCTCCAGTCATTTTCACGTTGGCAAAGGGGAACAATATCTCTTTTTAATAGTGTGAGGTCGGAGGGAAAAAGGGCAGAGGGAGAAAAGGGAAGAGAAAATCTAAGGAGGATTGTGAATGCACATAGTAATTCCCTGGGCATGAACATTTTTGCAACCAAAGAAATAAAAGGAAAGAAAAGAAAGGAGATTAAAAAATTAATAACTTGAATGTGTGATCAATAAAAATAATTATCATCAGGCAGCACATTTTTCATAAAGCACTCCATGGCCTGAAAGTTCTTTCTGACATAGATATAGGAGCAAAGTCCTTGAAATGCACAATTACAAAAAAACCCCTCTTTAAAAAATAAAGTCTTTCCTGTTCCAATCTCAATGTGTGTATTTTTTTTCTTCCTGTCTTCTATGCTCAACCGTTTGGTCTAAAGACAGTCAGGGAGCTAAATATATATTAATTAGAACTCTTGGGGCTGGCATCAGTGAGATACAATTATGCCAAACGGATGCCATTCCGGGCTCTGATAGCTTCATTTAAATTCCTGAATAAAACATGAAATATCTTTAATGAGAAATGAATATAGTTGTCAGGAGGGAGTAGTTCTGATATTGTTACTAGTTGAGATCGAGAAGATGAAGATGTAATGTGAATACCTTCCATTTTATATAAAAATGATGGTTGTTAGAAAAGACATATCCCTCTTCTGAGACATCACGTGTGCAACAAAATCAAAAAATCACAGAGCCTAACGGCACCACCTCCTCCCGGGGAAGCACAGCATCGGAGCTTCTGCGGACTCACACACACACACACACACCCACTCTGTCTGCTACCGGGAGAAAGGATCACCTCCAACAGCATCCGCGGGAGTGAACACGTGCTACTCCATGGAGCAAATCACCCTTTCCTTCTGAGAAAGAGTTCAGTATGATTTCATAGCCATAAACATATTTTGTACAGAGCAAGAGAGATATAGACATGAGGACTTATCTGCAATCTCCATCCTCTCTAAGACAGCACCACTCGACGCCAAGGGAAAAGGATTCATAAAATCACTAAAGTCACACTGTCAAGGAGATGAGCTGCACATAGATTCTGGCTCTTCCGGGGCTGCTCTTTGATCACAGGCCCTGGAAAGTCTGAGCCTGAGCCCCAGGCTCCAGAGAAAGCCTCTTGACCTTTTGGGCTGTGGCTAGAATTTTCTTCTCTTCTTTTCAGGGGCTTCCCTTTACTCCTCATGCCTTTTTCATAATTAAACTAGAAGCACTTACATTCAGGTTCCTGTCTTAATCTCAGGTGACCTTCAAGCACTTCAGAACGATACCAACAATAGCCAGTGTTGGCTATGCCTGCCATTGAAACAAAAGGACCAGGTCCTCCACCTGGGAGACTGGGAGGCAAAGGAAAACAGAACTTGCTGGCATGAGGATCTATTTTTTCTCCACCTTCCATCACAGTGGTGAGCTGTTCTTAAAGACAGATAAAATACCACTCAGTTCTCTTTGTTCTAGGAGATGAGATATGACTCCTACTTTATAAAGTGGATGGAGAGGTCAGGCGACCAACTAGGGTTGGTCAGTTAATAAAGATCTTATCTTCATGTTACTCAACCCAGGGTTCATGGGACAAACAAATGGGTGGCCATGAGCACTGGGCTGTGGGGAGGCAGTGAGTTCCTGGCAGTAACTTCCCAACAATGCTGTTGTGTGTGAAGGCTCTCCCGGGACTGTCTGCTCCCAGCCCTGCAGTCCATCTCGCCCCATAGGAGTGGAGTCTCAGATGCTGCCTTTCTAACCAAGCTCCCAGATGAGCCTGCTGTTGCCAGTCCAAACTATACTTTGAAAACAATGAACTCACCAGTAGAGCTCTCCAGCCTCTTCTGGACCTTCATGTCTTCCTTTGCATTGCTCTCTCTGCCAAGACTGACCTTTCTCCATCTTTCAGGTCATTGCTGCGTTTTGAGCAATCTCTTCTGAACACTTCTTCTTCTCTCTTGGGTCCCCAAAGACCTCAGGGCATCTTGCTAAGCACATATAACTTTTTTTCTTATTGAACTTACTAATTTGTTCATTGCTACCGGATCCACTAGAATGAAATTTATTAGGTGAAAGAGAGAATATATCTTATGTGTCTAATGCAGTGCCTGACACATAATAAAAGTTCAAATAAAGGGGAGCCTGGGTGGCTCAGTTGGTTGATCGACTGCTTTCGGCTCAGGTCATGATCCTGGAGACCTGGGATCGAGCCCCACATCGGGCTTCCTGCATGGTGGGAGGCCTGCTTCTCCCTCTCTCAGTCCCTCTGCTTGTGTTCCCTCTAGCTGTGTTTCTTTCTGTCAAATAAATAAATAAAGTATTTTTTTTAAAGTTCAAATAAACACTGGAAATAATATTTGGATAGATGATAGATAGATAGATGATAGATAGATAGATAGATAGATGATAGATAGATGGATAGATAGATAGATAGATAGATAGATAGATAGATAGATAGATGATAGATAGACTGGATGTATGTATGGATGGATGGTTGGATGGATGGATAGATGGACAGAGAGAGACAGAGAGAAAGAGAGATAGACTGATAGATAAATAATGGAGATAGGCAATATAATCTATCAAGTTTTTCTAGGTTTATACTTTCCTGAGTAAAATAAACCTAGAGTTTGTCTTGTCCTTGATTGTATGAAGTCAAGAAATCCAGGAAAGTAAGAAAAATACATTAAATTTAGTGATTTTTTTTTTCCTTCCACAAGACCCAATCACAATTCAGCTAATATGCTTTTACTTTTCACGAGTGACTTTTATTTTCCAAAGTTGATTGCATCAACCATTTATTTTGATCTTGTCTTTTCGTTTTGCAGATGATTCTGTAATTGTCTTTTGGTTCAGGAATGAATCAATAATAGCAGTGACAGGCTTGGCTAACGTTTACTGAGCTGCACAGGAACTGTTAGAAGCATTTCTTATGTGTCAACTCAACTCATCCTTTTATCCACCCTATGCAAAAAATGACCATACCCCCATGGAAGAGATGGAGGAATAAAGGTACCGAGAAGTTCGTGCTCTTCGCCCAGCTGATCATTGTCTATGGATAATGGCCTATTCTTTATCTCTACAAAGATCAAAGCAAGGATACGAATGATGAAATGGCATAATGAGAGAGAGATTTTACAGAGAAGAGATTTTCCCCATCCTGTCCTAGTGAGACCAGATACCCAAACGGAAGGTCCTTTGCTTGAAATAGTTTAATATAAAATAATAAAGAAAATATCTTTGCTAATGATTCATGCCTGAATTTTAAGCATTTGCAAACCTAGTCAAGAGATTTGGAAAGTTTGTTCCTCACCTTGTTTTGGGACTTCAGGAGCTCATCTCTCTTATGTCTACAGGATGAACATGTAGTTTAGGGGTAGTTCCACAGGGAAATTTCCTTGCTTTACCACCAGTTCACTTTGGCCTTGATGTTCGAGACTCACTCAGATCCATCTCCCCAGGCCTTCCTCTCTCATGGCTCTCTTTCCCACACCGCCTCCTTCATCAGGCACATGCAGCTGTGGAACAGTGTGTGAGCTTGGACTGAGGGATCCTTGTGCACTTGGGGACCCCCATGAGTCACAAGCTCCCTCCCGGTAGTCCTGTTTAATCCAACATGGTTGCAAGACTTCTGTTGCCCTGTTACCCATTTACCCTTTGAGGTTGGAGCCCTGAGTTTTGGCCTTGTACATCCAGGTCTTACTAAAGCTATTCCCTAAGTGGGGCAGGAAGGGTCCAGAGAGAGGCACTGTTTTCTACTTCTAATCTTTCTGCTGCAAATTTCCATGAGCCCCTTCCCCAGGGAAGTTGGATACCTCTATGTTTATTCCTAGGACTTGATAAGAAAAATCTGAAATAGTACATCAGAGAATCTCAACTTAGGAACTGGTGGAGCCATAGGATGGCCCCACTCATTGATTGGGGCACTTTGCCCACCAAGCTGGACATGGCCTCAGGGCCCTCTTCAAAATACTGGGCCTGGAAACTTCTCCAGGTGAGTTGGAGTTGACACATGTCTGCAAAGCCTGTAATTCACCCCCAGCCCCCATCTTTACTCTCACAGGCTGCCCCCTGACACTAAAGATCCCTCACTGCTGGAACACCTGTAATTGTGTCTGACTTCAACCCCCATGCCAACCCAAACCACCATGGCTGCTTTCCCTCCCCCTGTAGACCCACACTTATCTTCTCAAGCCAAGTTAGGGTCCTTTCACCCACCCTTCAGCCTGAAGTCCTCCTTTCTACCTTTCTTCCACATCGCTGAGGACCCAACATGACTTTCTGGCCAATCTACGCAATTTTGGCCAAGTAGTTTAAACAACTACATAAAGGGTGACACACCCAAGGAAGATGTTTCTGCTGTGCACACTCTTACCCAAATTCACTATTGGAACAATTGCTAATCATATAAAAGTCTAATAATGACAATAACTAGTGTTCAGCACACACACTGTCTGGGCAGCTGTGCGTTGTGCAGGGATTAGCCTTCTGGGCCCTGAATAAAACAAAAGGTAGTTTACCACGTGACCCTGCTTACCTCTGTGGATTCAGCCCTTGAACCATATTTTCCAGTTACTTGGAGGTAAACAGACTCTTGCATGCTTACATGTGTCCTATGAGATACTATTTTATTTTTTTTAAGATTTTTATTTATTTATTAGAGAAAGCATGAGTGGGGGCAGGGGAAGGAACAGAGGGAGAGGGAGAAGCAGGCTCCCTACTGAGCAGGCAGCCCAATGTGGGGCTCGATCCCAGGACCATGGGATCATGACCTGAGCCAAAGGCAGATGTTCCATGAGGTGCTATTTTACAAATGGGCAGACTGAGGTTTGGAATGGGAAGTAAGATTGTACAGTAAGAAGGTGGCAGGACTGGAGATCAAAGCCTAACTTCTGTCTAAACCATTGCTTTTAGCTTCTAAATTATACTAGAAAAAAGAAAAAATCTTTTCACATTTCTCCATTTCCCAAATGCCAGGAAAAGAGCATCTTCAAAGCAGAAAGACTTTGAAAGAGTATGGGAGAGTACATACCATTTGTATGTAATGGCTCTCTATGAAGACTTTCATTATCCAAGCACATTGGGGCCCTGGGGACAGTTCTAGTTCTCTGTAAACAGGGGTCTAGACAGAAAACAGGAATCATAAATGTTCCCTAGTAACAAACACATAACCTCAAGATTTTAGTAGTTTGGTCTAGGGCACTGAGTGCGGACGTCAGCTGTTTAGGGTATAAGACCCCGAGGGCACAGGGGTTTTTGCGGGAAACTATCCCTCATCCTGAGGGCTGTTTTTTTCTCTTTCCCCCTCCCCTGCAGAACCGAAGTGGGTGGTGATGGTGTTGGATCCCAGGGGTCACAGGGTGGAGACAGGGCTGAGACTAGAGGGAGGGAGGTGAGGCGCCTTTTTGTTTTGAGAGATTTCCAAACAAAACAAAAGAAAACAAATGGACAAAAACTCAGGAATCAAGAAAAGTAATACTTTAATGCGGGATTAAAAAAATCCAAACTAAGGCAAAACACACATGATGAGCCCAATTTCAAATGTTTAAGTAAGCACAGTATCAGTGTTCTGACTGCTCCTCTTGCCTTAGGCCTCAGAATGGCTCAGCACGGCAGTAGGTACAGAAGAAATTCGGGAAGGAAATTTCAGTTGGAGGGCTTATAAAATCCTTACCAACCAGTGCCTTTCTGAGTCAGACCCAACCAGAAACATTGTTCAGTTTTACTAAGAGAAGGTGGAAAACTGAAGTTATCCAGAGTGTTGTTGTGAGTTGTGTTTGTTGGTTGCGTTTTTTGCCTTTTGATTTTTGGTCTCTTGGACGACTGGACTCAGTGGTTATAAGGAAAAGCAATTGGTCTTTCTGCCCCCAGACCTGGCCCAGCCATTCTGGGCCCCAAACCTCCCCCACATGCCTCAAGTCCTGAGCAGAATCTCAAGTCCCTCTAGTTACGACTCCTCAGTGAGTAAAACTATCTGGTCGCTTCTGAGTAACAAAACAATCTAGCCCAGGGCCACATCCAACTTCTGAGTTCTTAATCAGCTGAAAAACCTCTCTCCTCTCTGGCTCAGGATTCAAACTGTGTAGAAAAGGAAGCCAGCGGAGCATCTGGGTGGCTCAGTCGGTTAAGCATCCAACTTCTGATTTGGGCTTAGGTCATGACCTCAGGGTCGCGGGATCGAGCCCAGTGTCAGCGGGGAGTCTGTTTGGGACTCTCTTCGTCTCCCTTCCTCACATCTCTCTCTCTCTCTCTCTCTCTCTGTCCCTCTTAAATAGATAAATCTTTCCCTCAGCAACTCTCTCCACCGCTTGTTGTTTGCTGCTTGGGACCTACTACGGGTGGAGCATGATGGGCAGAAAAGGTGAGGCCCAGGAAGAGGCGTCAATGGTGGGGACCTTTAAATCCGGCTGTGGCAGAAGCCATATGCTGAAGGTTTTCCTCATGGAGAAACAAGCCTTGGGGTGAGAGTCTGCAGACTTACCTCAGTGTTCCTCACACTCGAGCTGCCATCACAAGCACCTCCGAGCGGTGTCGCAGTAAAGCCTGCTGGTCCCCTCAGCCTGGACTTTGGGACTCAGCAAGTCTGGGATGGGGCCGGGACGCTCTAAGGACACTAAATGAGGGAGAGATGTCACCGTCCTGCCCTCAAGATACTGCAGTTTATAAGCCGTAAAAGAAGGTTTCCCCTGTCCTCTTGAGGAAAAGCTGTTTATAAACCCAGTTACTGCGAGCACAATGCACTTGGAGCTATTAAAACACAATAACAAATGTCTTAATTAGGGCAGGAACAGGGAGTAGTGTAAATCTTTCAGGGTCCCTCTGAAATAGTTTCCCTCGCTGATGCAACCAGGAGTTCCTTTTTACTTTATAAACTTTCCTGGAACAAGAAAATTAAAGTCCTCCCAAAATGAGATTATAAACACTAAATGCTATTTATGACTCTCATGATAGAAGCTACAGTAGAATTCATTTTAATCTTGTCACTTAATAAATGTACTGCAGAAGTTTCTCCCTCTCTAAATTATTTCAAAGGGCTTCAAAATACCAGCTCAAAAATAAGGTGAGGGGAGGCACAAAGTGCAGAAAGCTCTAGATACTCCAAGCTCCCACCCCCACCCTGTCCCAAGGAGCCCAAGTTCAGAAGGCAGAAAGGCTAACTGGGAATCACCCAACCAAGTTCACTGTCAATGCAGGTCTTTGCTTGTCATTTTCTCTTCTGAAACACTCTCCCCATGGGAATCTGCCTGGTTCCCATCTTCTCTCCTGTCTAACATTCCACCTGAACTGGTCGTCTTCCTGGAAGAGGAAAGCTACTCAAGTCAGACTGGGAGATGTGGGAAGTTTCCCAGGGGGACCGGATGGCAAGCTGGAGTGGCAGTAAGAAAGCATCTTCCAGATGCTGAGGGAAATGGTGAGCGGTCCAGGCTGAGAGAAGGGCTCAAGTGAAGGTTCATGGAGGTGTCGTGTGAGCATGCACACTCGTGAGGAAGTAGAACGCACCTGAACCAGCCTAAGGGCTGGCAGGAGGCAGACCGTGGGTGTCTTGTGTCCCCAACTAAGGCACTGGGGCTTCACGTTGAAATCTAAAGGACAGGACTGAGCAGGAGGGAGGCATCATTGGTGCATTTTCGGGAAGGGGACAGTGAAGCAGAGAAGAGAATGTCGGGTCCAGAGTGAAAGAAGGGCCTCCGGTGGGGAGACCGCACACCCTCGCGGGAAGGTGGGAGTGGCGCTGAGCAGAGACTCAGGTTGGCGGGTCCATGGGGAGTCATTCCCCCCCTCTAGGAAGTACAGCTGAACACACCAACTCACTGAAGATAATTCATGACTTTGTTCACATGTCTTTCACTTGGGCCAGCATGAGACTGTTCCTGGATATTTTGACCACATATCTGAAGCCTAATCCATAGATCAAATCCCCCCTGCCCTTTTCCCCGGTTCCCTAAAGTCCTCAGATGCCTTCAATTACCTGACGATCCATCATTTGCCTGCTGTCCCTTCTCTTCACATAATGACATGTCTCTGTTTCTCAAAAAAGCCAAGCTCATCTCCAAATCAGTTTACAGTTTATTGTTCCCTCCGCTTAGAACACTGTTCCCTGCAACATCGGCATCAGTGGCTCTTCATCAGCATTCGGCTGACGGATGGACTGCGACCTCCTCAGGGAGCCTTCGTTTCTAGCGCACCACATCACCAGCTTTTCTCTTCTCTGCACCACCATCATCAAAAATGATGCAGCATCCTTCTTTCTCACAGTGTTTTTTTTCTTCTCTCCCTTCCGCTCAATAAAATGTCTAGGTCATGGAAATAGAGTTTTTTCTCTGACCTCCCATGATTTCAACTTTCATACCTTCCACAATGCATGGCTCATAGTAGATGCTCAATAAATTCGTATTGAATGAGTGACCCTGGGGGACCCTGGAAAATGGAGAGTATTAACTTAGAAGATGTTCTTTGCTAAGGAGTCACCAACTTGGTTCCTTTCCCCCTAAGAACACTCCATCGGTCTTATCACACTAATTCACTGGCAATCAGGGAACAGACTCGCATCATTATAAGAGGAAATTCCCGGGGTGAGGAGGGAGGAATCTGTCCCACAGCAAGTTCCTCTCAGTGGATGCTCGTTTCAGCAGAGGGAACGCTCACTGCTCACTTTTTCTCTGGGCAAGGTGCATATCTGTGCGACAGCCTCTGACTAGAACAGCTACCTCAGAGACCAGACAGGAGGCATTAAAAATTAAACAACAGAAGAGTCGATCGGCTTCTAATCTCGGGTTTATAGACAGGAAAATGCTTAATGACAGGTGGTCCTTGTAACAGAGGTGGCCTCTGAGAGACATTTCTCTTGATTTTATTTTTTAATTAACTTTTATTTTCAGTTTTTTGTCCCTTTTTTCTGCCCCTGTTGGAATGATATATAAATGATAAAAGGCTCACCACTGTTCCTAGAGAAGCCCAGACCACCTCACCATCCAGCTGCAAGGGAAGGCAATCTTTAAAGATAGCTCTGTCTTGGAATTCTAATGTTGCCAAGTGGCATGCACGGATTCTCATAATGTGGCCCCCCAACTGCACTTCTGAAAGCCAAAGTGTGCAATTCTTCACGCTTTGAACCGACAGTCTCCTAATTACCCGTTCCAAGCCTTGTGAAATGGCATTCTTCCTACTTAAAGATCTCTGCCATCCGCTGCAAGATACACTAGTGAACTGATGTATTTTATTTAGCATCTAGTGACTGTGCGTAAAGAGTAAAGCTAGGCTTCATCCAAGTCTGACATTACAGTGTGGCATTAAGATGCACATATTCTGACTTAGAGTAGGGTCATGATTAAATCATGTATGCACATATATACAGGTGTATACACACACATACACATAGATAATATAGTAATTATTACCAGAAAAAGTCATATCTTGTGTTCTTATAGTGCTGCTTTCTTTCTAAAGGTCATGATTTCATTCGATGCTGGAAGACAGCTGTCACATTCTAGTCATTTAATAGACATCAAAGCTACAGCTCAGAGAGGGTGAGTCACTTGTCTAAAGTCACACAGCCAGTGAGTGTCAAGCCAAGGTTTGAACCCAGGCAGTCTGACTCCAGAGACTGCACTCTTAACTTTCCTCACATGTGCAGAGTGTTTGAGTGTGTCCTAGGGAACAAGGGAAGGAAAAACAAAAGTAATTTGGGAGATGCAACAAGAGCTAGGTTGTGCAAGATGTTGCATGCTGCTAGACGTCATCTGGACTTTATTCTGCGGGTCATAAGGAGGTATCAGGGTTTGAATGAGAGATCTGTGAATAAAGGGACCGATAGCTTTAATCCCCCACTTCATTGATTACTGTCAAAAGTTATATGTATGTATGCTCTGCTAATTCATATTGTGCCTCTTCCTTTGTGGAATGAATTTATCACAAGGATAGGTCTCTCAGAGTGCCTGAGTGGCTCAGTCAGTTAAGCATCTGCCTTCAGCTCAGGTCATGATCCCCAGATCCTGGGATCAAGCCCCATGTCGGGCTCCCTTCTTATCAGGAAGCCTGCTTCTCTCTCTCCCATTCCCCCTTGCTTGTGTTCCCTCTCTCTATATAGATAGATAGATAGATAGATAGATAGATAGATAGATAGATAGATATAGATATAGATATATAGATATATATCTCAAATAAATAAAATAAAATCCTTAAAAAAAAAAAGAATAGGTCTCCGAGGCTCCATCATCAATGTCTACAACAAGGTCCAGCACATATAAGGCACTTACTATATCAAATAAATGAACCAGAGACAGCAAGTTTAGAGTTCCCATCGCTACCCCAAGCCTGCATCATCCGGATTCCTTTAAGAAAGCACACTCCAGGCTCAGCTCTGTTGCAGGGTCGTGGATCCAAGTGGTGTACTGGTGGGTTCCATCGAGTTCCCTGCATCCCTCACCCCAGACTCGACATACACATAGCTCGGCCTCAGGTTTTCCTAGTCGACACGATGGCCTTGCTCTTCTCTGCCGATCGCGCAGCCCTCCCAGGATCCTGACTCGAAAGGGTCTCCCATCAGAGCAGGTGACCCTTGCCTAGGGAACAAGGTCTTTTGTTAGAATTAATTATTGCATCACACAGCTTCACCTGAAAGGTAGTAAAAGAGAGAGAGGAAAAAAAAAAAACCCAAACCCTGCATCTGAACTCAGCCCCCTCCCCCATTCACTCTGACCCTTGCTTCATCGTCTCTCGTGTATCCTCTGCATCTACTACGGACCACTTAACCTTCCAGGGGATATTTTTATGCTCCATTTTCTGTGCCATCATGAAGGAGAGAAAAGCAAATGGAGTTCACTTTGGATGGGCGCTGCTATCGTGCCTTGATGTGCCTCACCCCCTTCTCACCCCCCACTTCCCAGAAGGGAAACGCAGATGCCATGAGAGTGAAGGTGTTTTCAAATTAAATGCCTCTCAGAAAGGCAGGTAGGCAGGAAGGATGCCTTTCACCAGGAAGGCCAAAGTAGCAAAGCCCCCACCACTGACAACTGACCCGCACAGACAAGAGCATTTACTGAGCGACAAGCAGAGCAGTACAAGACCAAGTTAGCTAGCTGTCTTGTTTACACTCCCCTGGGGGTTGGGGCTTCTCCTTTCTAACACTTCTCACAGATAACTACTTGTTTACTGTCTACTTGTTATGGTTACCTCTCCTCCTGTAACTGGTAACTTCAAACAGAAACAAGTTACTTATTTTGCTCACAAATATTCAGTTGGGGGTCAGGCTCATCAGCCGCGGCACATGTCAGCTCCCCACAGGCTGAGATGTGTTGGTTCCATTGGAGGTTCTGAAGGGTCCACATCCAAGAGGGCTCATGCACAGCTGTTGGCTAGGTGGCCCCACTCCCTCTCTAGATGGCCCTCTCCGCTGGACCATTTGGGTTTCCCATGACATGGCAGGGGGTTTTCAAAAGCAGTGTTCCAACAGAAAGGAGGTGGAAGTTGCCAATCTCTTAAAATGTGGGTCCTAATATGGACTGTAATGAGTTGACTCTTATGGGTGTTCTATTTAAAAATAAATAAATGAAAAGATGTGTTAGCATCCTCACCACCTGGACCTCAGAATGTGACTTTATTTAGAAGTAGACTCTACACATATTGTCAAGTCAGTTAGGGTGTGCTCTAATCCGACGTGACCCACATCCTTGTAAAAAGGGGAAATTGGACACAGACACGGACATGAAGACAATGTGAGGACACACAGGGAAACCGTCCTGTGAGAGACTGGGATAATGCATCTGCAAGGCAAAGGTGGGTAGCAAACCATCAGAGGCTGGAGAGAAGCAAAAAACAGATACATTCCCAGAGTTCTGAGAGGGAACCAGCCCAGCGAACACTGACCTTGGACTTCTCATCTCCAGAAGTCGGAACGAGTGTCGGCAGTTGACACTAACCAACTTTGGTACAGCAGCCCCAGGAGAAGAATACACGGGCACAGCCTCACTGTTGTCCAAATAAACCAGTCATGGAGCCCACCCAGATTCAAAAGAAATCTCAGGAGAAGTGTCAAGGAAGTCTTGGCCATCATGAAGCCACAGATTTTAGAGTGGAGAGTACAGCTGTCTGGTTCATCGCTTCATCTGTGCCTGATCCCTGCGATGTGTGGCATTCAATAAATATTTTTTGAAAGAAATAAAATGCATAAAAGTTCACCATTGTGTTCATTATTTGGACTCAAATTGATTTGAACCTGCCCTTTAAGCATCATAATCCTTTGTGGAGAAACTCCTCATTTTTAGTAAACAGATGAAATGGTGGGATGGTGATCAGTGATATCAGCTTCACTTCTGTGTTCTAAAGAACACAGAGAGATTTCTGAGCCTCCCTCCTCTGAGCCCTCAGTTACTGTGTGTGTGTATAGGGAAGGGGGCCTGGAGCTTGTCTGAAGCCCTAGCGATTGCAAAACTGTCAAAGGATCAGTCTAGCACTGTATTTCTCAGATTCCCTTCCCATTAGTGACACACAGGAACCTCTGCGCATTTGAGAAGCTCTGATGGCAAAGCCACCCCTCGGTGCCTATGACAGCAGTGAGCAGGAACACTTTTGGCTGAGATCTCTTCCCGGTGGGGTTTAGGAACTGACCCTTATGCTCCACAGTTCCTGGGAGAGATTGGGGGGGGGGGCAGAGAGATGATAATAATTTTAAAAAAGAGAGAGAATGAAATAAGATGAAGAAGAGAAGGAGAAGAAATGGGAAGAGGAGATGACCGGTTACTACTAATTTAGAC
Source organism: Spilogale gracilis (assembly GCA_004023965.1). Lineage (NCBI taxonomy): Eukaryota > Metazoa > Chordata > Mammalia > Carnivora > Mephitidae > Spilogale > Spilogale gracilis. The sequence goes on along the minus strand of PITA01011265.1, from coordinate 8,267 downwards.
ACTACTATCTAGCTGATCATTTATCTATGTTTCCTTATTTAATCAGTACAAAATAACTATGCCATAGATATTATTCTCCTTGTCATACAACTGATAAAGCTGAGGTTGAGAGGAATTCGAGCCTTGTACCCGAAGCACACACTAGAGAACCGAGAGACTGAGATCCAAATTCAAGTTCATACAACTCTGACGCTGCATTCTCCATCACTGCCCTGAGGTGCCCGAGCAAAGTGGGTGGACCGAGCCGATGGACCCCACAGAGGGCTGTGACCCGAAGAAAGCAGCAGGCAAGGAATTATTAAAAATCACTTGGGAGCCTAGCAAAAGTGATGGAAGTGCTGGGACTCTGGGATCCCTGTACTCTATTTGGGGAAACCCTACCTTGTCCTCCTAATTCAAAGAACAAGTTTCTCCCAAAATGCACAAAATCCCCCCTTACAATTTCATGCCAATTCACACACACAGAGACATAGATGCACACAGACATATGCTTCCTTGCTCAGTGCTATAGTCCTCTGAAATATACCATCGGCAGTTTCTTAATAACTGAGGTCTCTTGGGGGTAGCACATGAACTGTGTTGGTTACTATTTAGGACTGACAAAGGCGGGAGGAGAAAGCGGGACCCCGTCATTCCAGTGGCTTGCCTCCTTTTCCTGGCTGGCATTTCTTTCCACAATGGTTCAGGTCCAAAAAACGTTATTCATTGTGCTCCCCTTCACCCTCTCGGCTTGATACTTGAGGCCTCGAAGTCTGGAGGAAGAAGGAAGGGGGAGAGGGAGGGATGGGAGACAGGAGGGCATCACTGATAAGAACAAAGGCCCAGCAAACTCCGGAAGCCCATGGAGGAGGCCGCCAAGAGGAGCTGAATTCCAGCAACATGAAAAGGCAGTGAGGAGGAGGGTTACGGGAACTTCCTTTTCTTGTGGTGTGGTCCAGTCATAATGGTGTTGTGGTTACACAGCAAAGGCTCATTAAAACAATAAATAAACCACAACCACTATAACTAAGAGTTCTCTTTCCTTGCTGCTTTGCTGAAAGAAGGGGAGGCTGGGTCCCCTGTCTCCTGTCATTTACTACCAGCAGTGCTCTTAGTATGGGGCAAGATCAATTTAAAACAGCAAAGAAGAGCAGAGATCACTTATACTTTTACATCGTACAGGATGAGGGTGAAGAGAGAAACACTGTTATTTAAAGACTCAGTAAAAAGGACTGTAGTTGGATCTTTCTGGATAATAATGAGGTCTCAATGTAAAGTTACATTTCATGTTGAGAGTGCAATTTTCTCTGGGCTCTATAGAAATGTTCTAGCCCATGCTATCACTAGAGAATGCCTGGCTGCATTTTCAAAATGCTTCCCTGGGTGGTACCTACATTTGAATTAATGAAAGAGACAGAAATGAGGAGCCAGAACAGGCAATTCACTTTAACCAACTGGCACTTTAAAATTCCCCATTTGTGCAGCACCTTCGTTCTTCACTCATCTAAAATTCCAAACAGCTTCTTCTAGGATAGATACAAATAACCCTACAATTTCAGCAATACAAGATTATAGGAGGATTTAATTCTAAATTGGCTATTTCTCCAATGTAAGTCTCACCAAACTATAGGTCACTTGAGCGCTTTCTCAATTATCATATAAATATGTCTGGCGAACACTCTCCTTATCCAAATCTCTGAATCACAATTGTTCCCCACTTGGGACCGGATCATAGCCAACATTTTTTAGCCCGTCCTTGAAGACCATTCAAACTTTGGCCCCTTCTAGCTCTCAAGTCCTTTCCTAAACAGGCAGGTCACTGGAGCTAATGTGGATTTCTCATGTGCGCTGAATAGTCCCAGGGCGTCTGCCCATGGCTGAGCCACACTCACCTCATTGCCTCACCTGTGCCCCGCTCTCTCCCCCATGGTGCTGCCCACGGGCGAAGGGCATGAATTTGGGGATCAAGCAGACCCGGAACTGAATCTCTTTCTTGCTATTTGTAATGAGGGGACTTTGGACAGAGAGAGCCTGACTCAGTTTAAAATAATAATAAGAGTATTGACCCCAAAGAATTTTTGCAAGAGTTTAATGAGCAAATTAATACAAAGAATTTAGCAGAGCACTTGGTAAAAAGTAAGAACTGGAAAAAGCAAGTAAGAACTGAAAAAAGCTATTACCTATGGTTATCAAAATGCTATAATCCTATCAAGACCTAAATTTGTCCTCCAAGATTGCCCCAATTGGAAGCAATATCTCTCTCCCCTGTGAAACCCTAAAGACTTAAATTTCAATATTAGAGATTTCCTGGTGTAGTTATTTCAGGGTAGTAATAAAAATATCTGGTGTTTGTGTATATATTAATTACTACCTCAAGCACTTTCTAGGCATGAACTCACTTCTCACAATAGATCTGTGAGCTTTGTGCTATTATTATCCCCATTTTACAGATGAAGAAACTGAGATGCAGCAAGATCAAGTCATGTGTCAAAGGTTGCTTGGCCATTCCAAGATGGCACCTCCGCTCTTAGCTGACTTCCTCATCTCTGCTTATGTCTTATCAAGGTGAGAGTAAGGACACAAGGCATGTCCCTTGTCTCACACTAGTCCTGGACCTCTACCTTCTTGCAAAGAAATAGAATTAAAGTCACAGATGGGCCCTTGAACTCCATCTTAGCTCCCCCCCCCCATAGCTGTGTGATCTTGGGCAAGTCATTTAATATTTCAAAGGCTCCATTTGCACATGGAAAGTGAAAATTCATAAAAGATTATGAACAATGTATATCAAATTAGTACCCACCATATGGCAGGTTCTCAACTAAGACATTTGAAGAATTTCAGGTAGCAGAAATTATATGCTATACATTTTCCTTGTTCCTCTTCACAGAGCCTCAGAAAGAATTCTACATAACCCTTTGCACATAAGAACAACCCAATATATAATTATGACCTGAAATAGAGAATGTATGAATAAATACCACCTGCGTGATGTAAGCAAATAGTTCTAGAACACGGGAAATGGTCGTATTGGGTTGTTTGTCCCTAAGAACCTTATTAATAAAATGGCACTCATTTTTTTATGTTGGAGTAACTTTTAGAGTTTCCCTGAAGATAACAAGCAATCTCTCCAACCCTGTGGCCAACCCTGTTCAAGGCATGGACTGGTGGGAGGCCGACTGGAAGGCAAACAGCACCACCTGCTGCACCGTATTTCCACAGCCCAGACGAAGGCCACAGTGCGAGCTACTTGAAGACCACACCGCAGCACTGAACTCCAACTTCAACGGAGCTTAAGTGAAAGCTACATGATTGTGACGAAGACAATGTGTCCAGGAAGCGGAGCTTCTTTTGCTTCCTCTGACTTCTATACTCTGCTGAGCCGCGGCTGAAATGTTTCTGTGTCTGGGACAGCAGGCAGCCCTGGGGTGCTGATTCCAGCCATCAGTGGAGGGAGAGCCCTGGAGCTCCCTGGGGCTCATTTTCTGCTTAATTCGGCTGCACATCTCCGAGGAGTTTAACATTGTAGGAGTGCTGATGGGGTCACATAGTCCTTTCTGAGTTGCGTGGGCATCGAGCCAAAACATTCAACAGCTGACTGACCTTGGATACAAGGACAAGATCATCATTGCTTGGACACCTGCCTCTCCTCAGTGAGTCACAGGCGAACAACATTTGGTTTCAGCTCAGTTGATCTGTCCTTCTCTTCAGCATCAGCACACTTGCCAGCCCACCATTCGTTGAGGGAAATAGTGGAAGAACCTCAAATTTAAGATGCACTTAGGTTGGACTTGTAGCCTGTGAATCACCTAACAAGCCTTCTGACCCAGAGCCTGGTGTATATAGTAGGTGCTTAATAAATCTCCATTACATGGATGACTAAAACACACAGGACTTCTGGCCTGGAAGAGGGAGGTGGTTTTCTCCCTTATCTGATGCCCCACATTCAGAACACTTCAAGGGTCTTCTTCCATTCTATCACTTCCTGCTTTCGCTTTCTTGTCCCCATAGAATCATGATCCCAGTGACTAGCATCCATGTTGACCGGGGACCCAAATATCAAAACCCTTCATTAAGGAGAGACCTGTGTTCACTTCATTAATTTACTCCCAGTATTGAGAAAAAGGCTTAAAATATAGCAGGTTCTCAATAAATGTTTATAGAATGTGTGGATGGATGGATGGATGGATGGATGGATGGATGGGTGGATGGACAGAAATATTAGCTAGGAGAACCATCATGGAAGGAAACACAATGAAAAGAAAGGAGCACAGAGATGGAAGGGAGGAGGAAAAGAGGACAAAGATGGGGGCAGGCCACCGAGGAGGGTGGAACAGCCAATGGGGGAAAGAACCAGAGCAGGTGTCCAGTCCTCCAGCTCAGTCAGGAGGAAATCTCATCTCGACGGCCTCTGCTTCCCTGCAAGCCTTGCCACCCGGTGGCTCCTTCCTCAAGCCCGGGAGGGTGGATTTCTATCCTTAGAGAACACCCCAGCACAGCAGGCCTCTGCTGCATTCCCTCTGGCCACCCACCCTTGGCTAAGGCCCCACTTTCCAGATGGCCATGTGCCCACTGCACCTCATGGCCCTAAAGGTCTTTCCAGTAACAAACTCTGCGCCCTCTGCCCATGTCTTTCTGTCTCTTCTGTCTGGCTGGCAGTCTGCCTCTTGCCCTTTATCTGCTTTTCTCTGTCTCTGTGGTCCCTGTGACTTTGCCGCCTGCTGCGTCTCTGTCTGTCACTCTGCGTGGGAAAATATCTCTTCCCGTTTGTGTCATTCTCTGTCTCTCTCTTTCTCTTACTCTCTCTATTATCTCTCTCTATCTTTGTCCGTATCTCTTCCTGTGTGTCCCACTCTGTTCCTGTGTCTGAATCTCTTCCATCTTCTTTCTTTCTTCTTTCTTCTTTCTCTCTGTCTGTCCACGTATGAGTCTCTCTCTGTATATCTCTCTGCCTGGCCCTGTCTTTGTCCTCCTCTGTCTCTGGGTCAGTTTCTCTGTGCCTCTCTCTGTCTTTCTGTCTTTCTTTCTCCTTGTCACTCTGTCTCTCTCATTCCCTTCGTGTATGTCTCTTTCTCTCTGTCTCTCCCTATCTTTGTCCCTGTCGCTCTCTGCCAAATGGCCTCCCCTTCGTGTGTACCCTCCTGGCCTCGAACACATAAAGCGCCTCTGCCTCTCCTTCCCGTCCCTCCTCTTGTCCTTGACTAAGATCTCTCGTCAAGGCTCTCTCTGCCACTGATTTAAATCCTGCGATTGAAGAGTTCTTCACAGTGAAAGCGGCACGTTGGGGGAACTGCATCTCTGTCTTAGCTTAGCGAACCCACACAGGTCTGAAATACAATGTTCTGTAAACATGTCTCCTCATTCATGTGCCCTGGAATGCCCAGAGAAGCCATCAGTTCCTCAGTAATTTGGAAACTCCCGAAATTCTGTACACCGGGGCAGCCTTGGGGCCACAGATGGTGGGGGCCCTGAAGGAGAGAACCAAAGGAAGATTTCAGCTTTGAGCTTCCCTGTGATGAAGTCTATGCATTGGCACCCTGACAGGGAACTGACAGCTCTCCCTGCCTGGAACTCCGCGTCCCAGACTGAGCAGCCCAGACAGCCATTTAACCCGAGGGTCAGAGGGCAGCCAGGCGTTAGCGAACACTGGCTGCCTTCCCTCCGCCTCACTGAGCTCCACCTTCCCCTATAGACTCTGACAGGAAGGGCCATGCCGCGGGCCTCCCCGCTAGGATTTAGAAACAAAGAACCGTTCCAACACCCCCCCATTTTTAAATGCATGGAACTCAACACAGATATTAGATAATTAATAATCTATCCTAGAGGGCACACCCTGAGTCACCAGAGATGAAAACAACAGCACATCCATTGGGGTGTGGAACACACACGCACACATGTACACACAGCAGCATGGCTATTTAAGCCATTGTGCGAACCTTCAGTTGATTAAAGATGAGGATTGAAACGCATCTTAATAACCAGAAAATAACTTACAATCTAACATCTTGATTGTACTAGATTTCAAAGGGCAGCAAGACGTGTTGAAATGCACATACATAATCACCAGTGGAATTAACAGATTTGCGCAAGTTATGCTTGAGAACATTATGTGTAGCTATAACACAGCATAATCAAATTCCCATTTAATTTTATTAATGCTAAAATTCAGACTATTTGCACATTACCATTTTTTCCCTAATATTAATTTTGGGGTTATATTGAGAAAGTGCATTTTGAAATGTTTTCTTTTCCATGGATATTTTTAAAGCGAAATCACATGCTTTCATGGCGTGCTATTTACTTAAGAGCATTTCCCGTCTTTCTTTTAACCTTGATCTCACAAACCAAGTTAGATACATGGAAGCCAAACTGGAAAGCTATAAAAGCCTCCGGCTTCTGGTGCAGGGAACTTGTGGCCTTAGCTGTGTCCTCTCCTGATGTGCCCACCTCTTCCATTCAGGGAGCCTATGCTTACACATCTCCCTTTGTCCTCCACCTGCTGGCAAGGGCCTGCTCTGCTCTTTCCCTCTCCCTCTGCAGCTAGCCTACCTTACATCTCAGAGGCACACACTCCAGAACGCTTCTGTTACTCACTTGAGACCACCCTGGGCCAGAAACCCACTCCTACAGGAACTTCAGGTCCCACTGGATGGGGGCGGGGGGGGGGGGAGTGCACCTGATATATATCAGAGTGTGAATTTCAAACAGGGAACCACAGGGCACCTGGATGGCTCAGTCAGTTAAGTATCTGCTTTCGAGTTCAGGTCATGATCTCAGGGTCAGGATTCTGGGATCGAGCCCCACATTGGGCTCCCTGCTTCTCTCTGTCCCTCTACCCCTTCCCCCTCTCATGTTCTCTCACTCTCAAATAAATAAATAAAATTTTAAGAGTAAACAGAGGGACGCATGTGATAAAAATTTCATTTAGGGGGCGCCTGGGTGGCTCAGTTGGTTAAGTGACTGCCTTCGGCTCAGGTCATGATCCTGGAGACCCGGGATCGAGTCCCACATTGGGCTCCCTGCTCAGCGGGAAGCCTGCTTCTCCCTCTCTCACTCCCCCTGCTTGTGTTCCCTCTCTGGCTGTGTTTCTCTCTGTCAAAAAAATAAAATCTTTTAAAAAAAATTTTCATTTAGGACTCTACAAGCAAAAGAGAAAAGGAAATAGGAAATTGAACAACAATTATTCAACAATGTGACAGTGGTTTCATTTAATGTACACTTAAGTCAGAAAAAACATAGGCGCCACCGTATCAATGTCTTTATTGTGACCAGGCTTGAGGATGAGATCAGTGGTTATTGCAGTTAAGTAAGGGGTTCAGAGATAGAGGGTAGGAACATGAAGGGAGAGAACTATTTTTACTTAAATTGCATGGCAGAGTTGAAAGTATCACACAAAAAAAGAACCGACAATGGTCACGGCATTAGAAATGCCATGTTTTTTGTTAATTGGAAATCTGTGGCTTGAGGTCAGAACATTTGGGTGCGGGTCTTATCTTTATCACTTCTGGCTGAGAAACGTGAGGCAAGGAACAGCGCCTCTCTGAGCCTTTAAAATGGCCTCACAGGATCACAATGCTTCTTAGAGTGCCAGCTTCCTCAAATTACTAAGAAGATTTACTGAGAAAACAGTGTACATATTAGTGGTCTGTAAAATACAAAGAACCACACATAGCAGCTGCTATTAATATTTAACCATGCTTATTAACATAAATCTGGGTAAATTTACTTTTTGTTCTTTTTTAAAACTCAGTAGCCAGTCCGAATATTCTCATTTCTGCATATTGCCTGCACATGTCTTCCTTTCCATATATACAACTGGTTGTCGTGTTGTAGGAGGCTAGGCCTTGCCTTACTTATTAGAACACCCCAAAATTGAGTAGGACACGAGGAATGAGTTTGCCCTGCAGGCCTGAACTCAAGTCTCAGCTCAGCCACTGACATGCTATGGATCTTGGATATTTCACTTACACTCTAAGTGTGTCTGTGAACTCGAAAAGAAAGAAAGAGAATGCTACCCCCTGCTTAATTTAGGAGATTACATAAGGTGTAAGTAAAAACTGGGGCAAAGAGACATTTAGTATTGGTCAAGAGCCACAGAGATAAAGTATCAGAGACCAAACTCAAACTAACTCAAGGACATTTGTTGTCTCAAATAACTTGGAGGTACAAGTTTGGAAATAGCTCCATCCATATCATCAGACCATTCTCATCTCTCAGCTCTGATTCTCCTTGTGCTGTGGCCTCACTCTTTTCAAGTGTAGGCGGTTTCTTTCTTTTGGTTAGAGGCAGAT